>BPLR01021615.1:0-110777 GCA_021605095.1 Caerostris extrusa | reverse complement strand
TGAAATTTTTTAAATATAATTAAGATATTTATTTATTCTAAAAGTTTAAGATATTGTGTTATTATTTAACTGAGATATATTTAAATGTTAAATGTAGATATGTATACTTTATGTATTAAATAAAATTTATATATAATAAGGGTATATATAGACATAACCAATTTTAAGGTGACATTTTAATATATTTGTAAACGTTTATGTGTAATGCACGTTTTCACTAAATCGTCTGCCTAGGTAACTATGGTAACCAAATAGATGCTATTTTATTAAGAACTTGGAGATTAAAAATTTTATAACTTTGATTAATACGATCATGCATAAACGCAATGAATAGTTATGTTTTAATAAAATTACGGTGTTTCTTCATTACTAAAATTAATATATTTAATTATTATATTTAAAAACTATAAAAAAATAAGTAATAATTAATAATATTCCACATATATAGATATATAATAAAATAATATAATAATATAAAATAAGTAAAATAGTTATATAATTTAATAACTCTGTTTTGTTATAGTTATAACTTGTATCTATAAAATAATTTCATGATAATTAACTTTAATAATAATGTAATTATTTTATTATAATCTAATTTATATTTAAATGTTATAAAAATTTAGATATACTACAATTAAAATTAACATAATACCCAGGAAAATGCAAATCCAAACTGGTAATTTAAAAATATATTTAATGTAGTCAAAAATCATAAAAGTATTTTTTCGAAAAGTACCGCCGGAAAAATAACAGCTAATTGGAAGTACCAAACCAAACTAACCTAACCATTTTTTAAAAATAAAAACAGCTTTAAATACAATCAAATCAAAATATTTTTATATTCTTCTCACATTCAAACATTTCTTTTATAAAAACAAACTTTTGTATATTTATCACATAGATATATATACTTTAATGTAGATATAAATATAGATATAAATATACTTGTATTAAATAAAATTTATACCTAATAAGTGTTTATAACTACATAATATTATATATTTTAAGAATATTGTATATTTTATTTTATACAAACTCCTTATAAAAATATTTTTATATATATTAAAATATATAATATTATATATTTATATAATATTTATTATATTTATAAAAAATATGTATGTAGTTAGATACATGTTATATATTAAATAAAATATATATATAATAATTGTATATATAACCAAATTTAAATTTTAATATATTTTGAAACATTTTTGGTTTAATGCGCACTTTAAATTGATCGTCTGCTTACGTTACTATGGTAACGAAATAACAATTATTTTATCAAGGATTACGCTCATCTTAAAATTTTACTTTGAATTTTTATTAATACGATCCCTTTTGTATAAGTACAGTGAAATGTTATCATTAGTTTTAATAAATTTACGATATTTCTTCATTATTAAAATTAAGATATTATATTATGATAAAAAACTTTAAAAAATTAGTAATATAGTAAATATATAATATAAACATTAGTTATGTAGTATAATATAAGTTTATAATATAAAATATATTAATAGAGTTATATAATTTAATAACTATAATCTATAGCTATAATTAATAACTATAAAAATAATTTCATTTTAATTAAGATTATAATTGATTACATTATTAATTATCTAACATATATTTAAAGGTTATAAAAATTTAGATATCATACTATTCAAATTATCAATATTAAATCCAAACAGATAATTTAAAAGATATTTAATGTCAGTGAAAAAATAAAAAATTTTTTTCGTAAAGTACCAAAATTAACAGCTATCATTGGAAGTACCAAAACGGGAAGAAACCTAATGGAAAACTAAAAATACAGCAACTATTTTAAATCAATCAATATAAAATATTTTGTGCCAGTTACATCACGCTATCATCCTGATATCATTTTTATTTCTTTCACATGATATCCCATCTAATTGTCTTTCCACGAAGTACGGTGAAAATTTTTAATGGAATCTGCAATTGAAATCATAAAAGTCTTGTTTCTTTCTCCAAAACATCGACCATTCCATTTCAATAGCTTGCAGAAGGTTTCGGAACTTGAAATTTTCTTTTAATATTTTTTTTTTCTGGAAAAGGATTATAAAATATTTTGTGTACAAGACTCAGCTATTTCAATTCGAATATATTTTAAAAGTTTTTAAAATCATTTTATGTGTTCAGATGTACACTGGTTTCAGAAAATTAACGGAAAAAAATCAGATAAATTGTTATATCAAGCATACAAATTAATAAATTCCCACTAAAATTCAGCAATATATGTTGGTTTAATATGCAACTCATGATGAATTTTTTTGTAATTTCGATTCAAAATGGAACTGTCAGCTGAATTCACTTTCTCTATGCCGCTTACAGCGTCATCTATTGATACACTTTTGAATATTTTTTTGATACCCTACCATTTTCCCCTTCTTCAAGTTTCTTTAGTTCCAATTTGAATTCAGTGACAAGTGGGTTTTTTACAGCATTTTGAAAGTGGGACTATAATTATAATCACCCTGTATATAATAATATATATAACTAACCAATTTTTAAAATACAAACAATTTATGAAAGTATTATAATTTATAAACATTTGTATATATATTGATAGGTAATATATATTTAAAAGTAGATATATATATATATACATGCTATGTATTAAGTAAAATGCATACATAATTACATGTATATACCTACATAACAAATGTTAGGAGACATTTTAATATATTTGGAAACGTTTTTGTGTAATGCAGATTTTTGCTCGTTCATCTGCATACATTACTAAGGTAACCAAATAGCAATTATTTTTCTAGAATTAGTCAACTAAAATTTTTAAAATTTTGATTAATACGATCATGTATTAAATATAGTGAAAAGTTACCATGTTTTAATGAAATTACGATATTTATTCATTATTAAAATTAAAATACTATATTATATAATTAAAAATCAATACAGTTATAATATTATTAAATCTAAGATATATTTAAATGTAATCAAAATTTAGACATCGTATTATTAAAATTGATATGATAAAATCAAAATAGATACTTTTACAGATATATTACATGTTGTAAAAAAAATAAGCATTTTTTTTATAAAGTACCAAAAATAAGAACTAATTGGAAGTACCATAAAGAGAAGGAACCTAATGGAAAGTACTAAAAATACACCGATTATTTTAAATCCAATAAAAACATAAAATATTTTGTGCCGAATTAAGCACTGTAAACGCACCGTAAATATTATACTATTAAAATTAAAAGTTAATAAACTTATTACAATATTATTAATCTAAGATATATTTAAATATTTTTAAAATTTTGTGCCGAGTTACATCCACGCTATCATCCTGATATCATTTTATTTCTTTCACGATATCTCATCCCCATGTCTTTTTACGAAGCACCGTAAAAGTTTCTTAATGGAATTTGTAATTGAAATCTTCAAGTCTTGCTTCTTTCTGCAAAACAGCGACTGTTCCATTTCAATGGCTTGTAGAAGTTTTCGAGCTTGAAATTTTCTTTTTAATATTTTTTTCAGGAAAGGATTATGAAATTACTAATATAGGAAGTTCAGCTATTTCGTTTCGAATACATTTTAAGGATTTTAAAATCCTCTTAAGTATACAGATATACACTGGTTTTAGAAGATTAACGGAGAAATCAGATAAAATGCTATTTCGGATATAAAATAAATAAATTTTCACTAAAATTCAGCAATATATGTTAAAAAAAATTGATGTATTCGGATAATAGTATATACTTTAACCTAACCATTTTTAAAAATACAAAGAACTTATGAAAGGTGTATAATTCATAAACTTTGTATATATAATTACAGGTAATATATACTTAAATATAGTAGATTTTTACACTTGTTTTGTATATACTTATGTATGTTATACTTATACTTGTTATGTATTATGTATATAAAAAAGTATATATACTTTTATAACCAATTTTAAGTGACATTTTAAGATAATTGGAAGCGTGTTTGTGTAATACAAATTTTTGCTAGATCATCTGCCTACGCTACTATGGTAACAAAATAGTAATTATCTTATCAAGAATTAGGCAAGTAAAAATTCAGAATTTTGATTAATACGATCGTGTATAAATATTGTGAAATGTTATCATGTTTTAATATAATTACGATATTTTTTCATTATTAAAATTAAGATATTATATTATTATAATTAAAAATTAACATTATTACGATGTATTTACAAATCCAAGTCTACCTTTCGAAAATTCAGCAATATTTTGGAAAAAAAAAATTGATGTATTAGTATAATAGTATATAAGCTTAACCTTTTTTTTAAAAATACAAACAGGTTAAGAAAGGATTAAAATTCATAAATATTAGAAAGAAATATAATCCAAAAACCTTCGTATTTAAACTTATAGGTAATATATACTTAAATGTTAATATGTATACTTGTTATGTATTAAATAAAATTTATACATAATAAGTGTATATAGCTACATAACCAATTTTAAATGAGATTTTAATATATTTTGAAACGTTTTTGTGTCATTTACATTTTTGCTAGATCGTCTGCCTACGTTACTATGGTAACAAATAACAATTATTTTATCAAGAATTAGGCAACTAAAAATATTAAAATTTGATTTATACGATAATGTATAAATAAAGTGTAAAAATATCATGTTTGAATAACATTACGTATGTTTCTTCATTATTAAAATTAAGATATTATATTATTACAATTAAAAATATAAAAATAAGTAATATAGTAAATTTATAATATAAAAATAAGTTATATAGTTATATTATTAATTTATATTATATTATATAAAATAAATAATAGAGCTATATAATTTAATAACTACATCTTATAGTTATAATTAATAAAAAATAACTCAAAATAATTTTATTATATCTGAGATTATAATAAATTATTATTAATCTAAGGTATATTTGAATGTTATTAAAATTTAGATATCAAACTGTTAAAATTATAATATAATCAAAATAAAATCATAATAAAATCCAAACTTTAACAGAGATATTTAATAGAGTGAAATAAAATATTTTTCGTAAGTGATTAAAATACCAGTTATTTTGAGTACCAAAATGGAAAGGAGCATAATAAAAAGTCTAATAAATACACGGATTATTTTAAATCCAATCCAATATAATATATTTTTTTGCCGAGTTACATCAGGCTATCCTCCTGATATCATTTTATTTCTTCCGCGTGATATCTCATTCCGTTGTCTTCTTACGAAGCACCGTAAAAGTTTCTTAATGGAATCTGTAATTGAAATATTCAAGTCTTGTTTCTTTTGCAAAAACATCAACTATTCCATTTGAATAGCTTTCAGAAGTCTTCGGAGCTTGAAAATTTTTTTTTATTTTTTTTCAGGAAAGGATTATGAAATTATTAATGTATGAGATTCAGCTATTTCATTTCGAATATATTTTAAGAATTTTAAAATCCCTTTATTTATTCAGATTCCTTTAGTTTTAGAAGATTAACGGAAAAATCAGATATACTATACTACTTCAAGCATAAAAATAAGTAATTTTTAATGAAAATCAGCAATATATGTTTAAAAAAAATGATATATTAAAATAATATCTAATCCTAACCCATTTTTAAAATACAAAGAGCTTAAGAAAGGAGTATAATTCATAAAGATCAGTATATAATATACTTAATAATATACGTATAATATAATGTAGATGTATATACATGTTATATATTAAATAAATTGTATACATAATAATCGTATATATCAACATAACCAATTTTAAAAAATTTTTAATTTTTAAAACGATTTTGTGAAATGCAAATTTTTTAGATCGTCTGCCTACGTTACTATGGTAACCAAATAACTTTGATTTAAATAATAATTACGCAACTTTAGAATTTTGATTAATACCTTCATGTATTAATTCAGTGAAAATTGATATGCTTTAATAAAATTAAGATAATTCTTGATAATTTAAAATGAAAATAATATCTTATTTTAATTAAAAATTAATAAATTTATTTGAATGTATTATTACTCTAATTATCGGACATTTATAACATATTTTTTTACTTATCGAAAATTTAAAATATTTTTATAATTTCGACATTATACTATTAAAATTGCATACTATATATTAAAATATTTTATATTAAAATTTATACTACGTATATATGAATTATAGGTATATATACTTAAATGTAGATATATATACTTGTTATGTATTAAATAAAATTTCTAAATAAGTGTGTACGCCTATATAACCAATTTTCGGTGACATTTTAATAAATTTTTAACGTTTTTATGCAATGCGCATGCTCTACATCGCCAGTCTACGTTACTATTGTAACCAAATAGCAATTATTTTATCCAGAGTTGAGACAACGCAAAATTTTAGAATATTGATTAGGAAGATCATGTATAAATACAGCGAAAAATTTTTTTAATAAAATTACGATATTTATTCCTTATTATGATTAAAACATATTATTATGATTAAAAATTATTATAGTTATTGAATGATTATTAATTTATATTATATTTAAATATGATTAAAATTTAGAAATCATGCTTCAGATTTAGAAATAATATTAATATTACAAATTCAAAACTGCTATATTTTCTTCACTGGTAAAAGAGAAATTTAATGAGCAAAAAAAAAAAAGTATTTTTTGTAAGTACCAAAAATACCAGCTAATATGAAGTACCAAAATGAGAAGGAACCTTAATGGAAAATACTTAAAATGCACCGAATATTTTAAATCCAATCCAATATAAAATATTTTGTGTCGCGTTACATCACGCTATCATCCTGATATCATTTTATTTCTTTCACGTAATATCCCATCACCAATTGTCTTTTTCACGATGCACCGTAAAAGTTTCTTAATGTAATTTGTAATTGAAATCTAGAAGTCTTGTTTCTTTCTGCAAAAACATCCACTATTTCATTTCAATAGTTCGCAGAAATTTCCACATTTTGAAATTTTCTTTTCAAAACTTTTTTCAGGAAGTGATTATGAAGTTACTAATGTATGATGCTCAGCTATTTGAATTCGAATACATTTTAAGAATTTTAAAATCCCTTTTTACGTATTCAGATATACACTGATTTCAGAAGATCAACGTGAAAATCAGATAAATTGCTGTTTGAAGAATAAAAATAAATAAATTTTGACGAAAATTCAGAAATAGATGTTAAAAAAATTGATGTATTAGATTAATATTATGTATGCTTTACAATTTTTTTAAATACAAACAGCTTAAGAAAGAAGTAAAATTCATAAACATTCGTATATATAATTATAAGTAATATATGTTTAAATGTAAATATATATACTTGTTATGCATTAAATAAAATTTATACATAATAAATGTATATACCTATATAACTAATTTTAGTTGACATTTTAATATATTTTAAAACGATTTGATGATATGCACAATTTTGTAGATCGTCTGCCTACGTTACTATGGTAACCGAATAACAATTATTTTATCAAGAATTAGGCAACTCAACATTTTAGAATTTTGATTAATACTTTGATCTATTAAATACTATGGGAAGTTATTATCTAATATATAAAATTCTCGTGTCACAGTGTTTGTTGCCAAACTCCTCCGAAACGGCTCGACCGATTCTTATGAAAATTTTTGTGCATATTTGGTAGGTCTGCGAATCGGTCGTAATCTATTTTTAAACCCCCTAAGTGATAAGGGTGGCCCACCCGTAAATATTTTTTAAAATTTCTTTGGCAAACCAATGTAGTGGCAACAAACGTTTCAAATCTACCATTGAGGAAGGCGCCAATCTTGCAACCCTGAATTTTCGCCTATTTTCCGCCAATTTCTTTAGGGTTGCAATACTGCAATTAGAGGATTTCGTAGCTTCATTTTTCGAACAATATAATGACTATTTTATTGCTATTTCGATAATTAATTGCAGAATTCTTATTTGCACTAATTTCATCGTTGAGTAAAAAGTTTGTTTCCACCACAGACGAAAGATATACCACAATAAAAAAGGATGGCGCCGTGTCTCGATGCCTGTACTACATAACCGTAAAATTTTCATGTTCTGAATATTATTGTTTTATGTACTACTTTAAATTTTGTGAAAATTATATTGTATGAAATTTATATTATTTCTATCAGAAATAAATCAAATGTATGTAAGTATTACCTGATTTGATTATCAATATTTTTTTTATTTTCTAAGTTTGAATTTGAATTGGAATAAAATATATTGAATGAAAAGTTGTGAATCAAAACATAGAACTTTTCTATGCTTAAAAGTTTGTCAACATGTGTTGTATTTGATTAAGAATTCTAAAATGAAATGTGATCTAACAAGATAATATAATATATACAATATAATTTTAAAGAAAGATGATGAATTTTAAGGATTTTTGAAAAAGTGTGAAAATGAAGTAAACTCTGCAATTATTTGATATAATGATAACATTAAAATTTTATAAAAGGTATTATAATAGTTGCAAGTTGAAAATCAAGGACATTTTATTTTAAAAACTTTTGTTATTTGAAAAACAAAGAGTTTGAGTGATTTGAATATTGTCGAAGAAAAATTGATAAATGGTACTTTTAAGTTGGAAGTTATTTAAAGAAAACAAAATAAATAAATATGTGTTTATATTAATAAAGGAGAATTTAAAGCTCAATAACATTTTTATGTATATGTACATTTGTTTTTATTTATATTTAAAAGTTGGTTTTTAATTATTTCTTATTTGAATTTTATGCATTTTGTATTCATTCAAAACATTACAATAAAAATATTTCTGTTCTAAATGCTTTGAAACTTCATGTAAAGTTTTCTTTTAAATGTATGAAAGGAATAGAACATGGAAATTAACCTAAATTCATAAATTATTTTTATTTTATTTTTAAACTAAGAATTTTGTAAATTTGAAAAAAGTTTGTGTCGACAAACTTTAAGCATACAAAAATGTATAAATAATTGAGATATAAATTTAAAAACAGTATATTACCTACATAAGAATATTTCCCAGCATAAAAATACTTGCAAAGGAAAAAACTATTTATGTTTTATTTATTTTTGAATTATAAAATTTTGCAAAATATCACATTTTTGCAATGTTTATCCATATTTTAAAGAATAAATTGTATAAAGAATAGTTAAAGTTGATATTTTTATGTGAAATTCAAAGGTTTTGAATATATTTAATCAAAACACTTGCAAAAAGGCTAAATATTTTATATTCAGGTCATTTCATATTAAAAGCCTTTGCAAATAGCAGGAAGTTATAAAAAAAGTTTGTCGAGCAAATTTTAACTTTTTCAAAACAAAGCTGAGAAAATATTTACAGCTTTAAGGAAAAACAAAACTATATTTTTTTAATAAATAAGACTATGAACTTGATAATTCAATGGCATTTTAATATATTTATAACATTTTTAAAAGTAATATATCTAATTAAAAGTTGTTTTTAGCTTTTTCTCAGAATGAATTTTTATGCTTTTTGTTTTCATGTGAAACACCATAACACAAGTAATTTTGATCCAAATGCTACAAAACTTTGTATTTATGTTTTCATAAATATTTACAGGAATAGACCTCTGAAATGATTATAGCTACATAAAGATTTTTTATTTCAATTGTTAAACTTGGAATTATATGCAAATTTTGGAAGAATTTTGTGTCGACAGTATTTAAACTAGCACAAAATAATAAATAATAAAGATATAAATTTACCAGAGGTCTATTCACTGTAAAATGTTAGTACAAACAAATACAAACTTAGAAATTTAAAAAATATTGATTTGATTTCAGGTTTTGTAACAGTATCAATTTTTGGCCATTTTTAGCTTATAAAAAAATTTTAAGAAAAATAATAATGAAATTTTTTATGTGAAATCATTAGTTTTTAGATACATTCAATCCAAAAATGTACAAAGATAAAAAATTCCTTCGAAGGTGTTCGTGTACCTTAAACGATCGTTTGCATTTGTATTTTATTGTGAATTTTTTTTAAAGTCTTTTCTTATTATATCCCGATTTTATTTTAAAAGTATTGCATTTTTTCAATTATCATTTTCAGTAAACGACCACCAAAAAAAAATCTAACCTCAGAATCCGTGTTTCTCCCATGGGCAGCTGTATGTTGCATGCTCACGTGTTCGAAAACCATCGAATTTATTTATTTCGACGAAAGACAGACTAACAAGAAATATTGTTCATCGCTTAGTTCTTAGTTAAATGAAAGTAATGATTATTAAAAATGAAATTACGTAAAATAATTATAAAAGTCTTAAAAATCAACATTATCTACCTCATTCATTAAATTATTAAAAAAAAACATTTTCTATTCATTGAAACTTAATTTGATCTTTTCATCATTCTTTTACCAATCACTTCCTTAACAATACCAATTATAGTATCTAATAATTGAACGAAATACAAGAAAGCCACAGCAATGCGTGGCCGGGTCTGCTAGTATAATCTATTTATAAATAATTACACAGTGTTAAGTAGTTTCTCTATAGTATATTGTAGAGAATTACATTAATTTAGTTTTCAATTTATATTTTCTTTTCCATGCAGATATTCAATTAGATAACTTTTAAATATTAAGGTAAATACAGGTATACTTTCAGTCTTTCCTACATTCAAAATGCTATCACTTTTCAAAATGCTGTCAAAAAAGAACCACTCGTCACAAAGAGTTCAAATTTGAACTGAAGATACTGAAGAAAGGGAAAAAACACATATGGCATCAAAAACAAAAAAAAAGGTTCCAAAGTGTATTAATAGATGGAGCTGTAAGCTGCATAAAGAACGTGAATTCGACTGCCAGGGATATTTTAAATCGGCATTACAACGTATTTGGCAGAGTTGCACTTTAAACCAACTGTAGTGTTCAATGTGCTGATTGTTTCGGTTTTTTGACAAAAAAAAAAAAATGACCTCAACAGTTGTGACACATTTAGTGGAAAGCCCATCCATCACTGCAAAGCCATACCAAATTGGATGGTAAAAATTGGTGGAACTCTTTTTTGGACTTTTTCTTGATGCCATACCGTATCCCCCTTCTTCAAATATCTTCAGTTCAAATATGAACCCATTGTAACGAGTGGTTCTTTTTTACAGCATTTTAAAAGTGGGGTATTTAATTTTAGTTATATTTATTCTAGTATTCTAATTCTATTTTCACCCTGTGTATTAAAGTATTCAATGTCCAAAATTATTTCAGCTATGTTTTTGTAATTGATTCGTTTATTGAAAATAACCTAACTCTACGATTACCAAAACTAGTTGTATATGTGGATTAAATTGAGACAGACAACTGTTAACTGTATTTTATGAATTTAATGAAACGCTTCAACTGCAAGTTCGAGCGCATATCCAAACACGATCATTATGCCAGAAAACAATTAAAACTGACGTGATTAATGATTTGTTTCACAGCAAACTCAGATGCATATTTGATAGATTATTATCCAAGTTATAATAATACAGCAAAATTCCACACGTTTGACACGCCATTCAAACTATTAGAATGCTTATTACAATATAACATCACCGAAGTCAAGTATGCGTAGGACATAATGGAATAAATTTGCTGAAAATTTTAGAAATGATGCCATCACTGTTTTGAATGTAAATACATTTTCCTGTTTTGTCCCACAAGTAGACTATACAATTTTAACAAACAATACGTTTCAATAGGCGTTTTTGATAGTAATAAATCAAAAATGTTTATTTAACACGTATATAAAATAGGCTTTCTGTATTTTTAACTCTTAATAGATAATAATTTTTAATTGAGTAATAAAACTCACAAAATTCAATAAAAATAGAAGCAAATTTTTTTTTAATTATGTGTATCTTGTCTTATTCCTCTTCACTCTTTTAATAGAACTATACTTTGACAAAATTAAGTCATCGCATATTAGTGAATTATTTTCTAACTCCAAACTAGCAGCTGTTGTCAGGGATGGAATACAAAAATACTAATCTTTTTATTTATACTACGGACGACTAGAAAACTATTGATATCTAAAAACCAAAGCCGGTTGAGTGGAAAAACCTCGTGGTCAAACCGAGCTGCTACTTGCCAATTTTTGACCTTTATAGAAAACCTTGATTTTGGGAGACAATCGATTTGAAAAAACTCGCAAAGAGTCTTTTGATTTTTATCTAAGAATTAAAAACGACTACCTGGCCGAACATTCAAAAATAGGGATTCAAATATGGATAATCATTCCTTGTCATCCTATGTTAATAATTATAAAACATAGAAATTTTCTTGGTTTAAAATAATTCGCCTTTTTAATTTCGCTCTTTGGGTTAGTTTTAGTTTTAGATTCATTTCACTTTTTTTTTTAGACCAACAATAACTTTTATAATAAGTGAGTGATAATTTATTGATTATTGCCCTAATAATGCCATCCAAGGAAACGTAAGTCAAGTCTAATCTACATTACATACATTCTTTTGTCTCACATTATATTGCTGCTTTGAGATAAAATATAGGGAAAATATATCCCCGGTTGCATTGGGTAAAGAGCTGTTATTTACCATAAAGAAACTAATATTATCAGGTGATAATATAATGAAAATAATATAATCAGAGCGTTATCTAACCGATACTTTAAAGCTATGTAGCTGTTCTTGTTCCATCTGCTATTTACAGTTATTAATAATTAAAATAACTTTAACCTCTTCTGAGGTCAGATATCGGGTTTGAATTTTTATCTAGCAGTTTTAATCTCAGAGAAAAGCATATGCACTCCAGCTCTGAGGTTGGAAATATTATACAAAAATGCAATGATGCATCAAAAACTGAAGTATAGGTTTATTGTATCGGCTTGTTTTTAAATTTAGCAGTTAAAATATTTATACTTAGTCATGTCTTATTAAATTGCTTCCTGTTTTTAGCAGTTTTTAAAGAGAGCGTAGTCAGTGATGTAAGGAGCCATTTTTTAAATAGCAGCATTATGGTTTTATTCGAATTAGTGAATATGGCAGTTTCGTTTCACTTTTTCGGTTAGGGCCATAATCATTTATAGATTATCACTGATCTTGAAAACTGCAATTTGTCAGTCCGATTATCGATTATTTTTTTTTTTGTGAGGTTTCCATCATTTTTTTATTTAAATAATTGATTGTATGAAAAAATATTATTCAAAAACATTGACATTTTACAAAATGAGTGCAGTAAAAACGCGAGTGAACGAAAGAAAGTCTTTAAGGTCAGAAACAGTGACCTCGAAAACTTTCGCTCACTTGCATAATTGGTGATGCATACTAACAGCCAGACTTGAGATTTGCATACCACTTTTTTGCCAATTGCATTTTACCAATTGCATACCAATTTTACCAATTTGCATTAAGAAAGATTTTTAATTTTTATGGCACGGAAGAGAAAATGTAAAAACAAAAGAACTTCTACAACATTTAAGACTTATTTCTATAAAAATACTTTTTTGGCGGTGATAGACTTTGTGCTCTGTAATGTATGGCACAAGGACTTTATAAAGGGCTTAAATGGGCAAGTGCTTCATTTATGCAACCTTTAAAAACCTTAAAAATTCCTATAAGACGTCCATGTTGTCGATGAGAAATGCTAATATTCATTTTCATAATAGTCATTAGATCTCCAAAGACCTTTTGAAAATAAATGCTCTAGCTGAATGTAGACTTGTTTTTAATGCAGACTCGGGCACTGCTATCTATTGAATTGTGACAACTCAAAGTAGTGATGCAACCATAAAGGACCATAGTGATAAAATGCATTGTGCATCGGGGTTGCCATTTTGGTGAGTCAACTCATCCTACACCTCTCGGGACTTTTACAACTTCACTGTCAGGAGTAACGAGATGAGTTACTTTCATGGTAACTCTTACATTAATTTGCATGGGACTGATCACTTTGTTTACTTACGTTACAAAGGAACACTTGAGTTTAAACTGCTCTGTGGAATATACTGCACTCATTCAGAATATAATTTTAGGCATGTATTTCAGAGTTTTGTATATTAACATATGCGATGACAGCTTGGCGATTTTTACCAACTATCTTTACGGTTGGCGCGAAAGAGGAAAAAGATTTACAATCACGATTTTCAAAAAGACAATTTCAAAACCATTGATTTTCAAAAGAAATGCTTCGTTTTTCAAGGCTTAAATAAATTAAAAAAATTTTTTTTTTAATATTTAGTATTTATATTCTATTAATAATTGTCTTGCATCATATTCTGGCCCAAAATGATTAAAAAATAAAATATTCATTTATATGAACTTTTGTAATGTTTTATAATATTTCATACAAAATTTATCTGATTCATAACGTTTCATTTATCTCTAGTAAGCAAATGACTAAATAAAGGTAGGACTTGAGAACAAGAATTTCAAGCATTTGTGAATTTTCAGAATCGCTTCGTAACTTGTTTACATTTTCTAAATAAATGCAAGCAGGGAAAAGAAGCCAAGACTTTTCACAACTTTCTATTCTTTTAGAATAAAGGGAAGAGCTGTATTTTATTACTTTTCTATAGATGCAGACCATTCTATTTAGATGATGACGATATTTTCCTTGTGAATAGAATGTACATGTTCAATCTTGTTCCCGGGCACCAGGGATTATTTAGTTGCCTTCAATGAGGGAACTTTGCGTCCTTTTCCTATTCTCCTTTTTTTAATTGTAAGCATTATAAAACATCACGTCGATGAATATAGTAGTTTTTCGTTTTTCAGATTGGAAAATAAACCATTATAGAATTTCAAGATGAAGAAATATTCAGACCAACATTTTAAAAAAAAGATTATTCTGGTTAGAAGTTTATAAAACCGAATTTTTGGCATTTATTTAATAACTTTAATGAGGAGTAAAGAAATTTTTAGTATTAGAACTATTTAATCACCAAACTGAAATGCTGCCAATGTACTGGAGGCTTTATTTTCAAAAGCTACCAAGCTGTTTGAACCTCAGTTCTCTGCTTACTAGCTTCGAGCATTAGCACTTATTTTTGTTCAACATGGGTGGGCTTCATGTTTATCAGGCCACCCATGGTTGATGAGGAAGAGAATAGTGCCTTCTGGGAAGACTTTTAGGGGTAGCTGCTGCAAATTTATATGAAACAAAAATCCAAAACGCTACTACCTGATTAAGGGTAACCGCTTTATACACATGGTCACAATCACCATCGAGTTCTCACGTTTCAGAAAGTGGTGGCTACAACAATGTCATCAGCGGATTCAACCCTCAACGTTCCTTCACCATGGAAAATGAGTTTTAAGAGATGCAAAAAGCTAAATTTATATTCTTTTGTTCATCCAAACCTGTAGCACTCTGCTGAAATTCAATTACCCAGTTATAAAAAAAATGGCATCAGTAAAACAAGCTATTAACAACAAAGTGAAAACATAACATAAGCAATATTTTTCTCCCTCTAAATCACAATGTGATCGAGAAATTTTTATTTCCTGCAGCTTCTTTTATTGGCGTATCTAATATCTGCCGTAAAGAAACTAATCTCACCGAGTAATAAAGAACGTTCATTCCTCCCTAACCGATGCCCCCTCTCCAGAAAAATAAAACGGGCACCACTTTATTACACCATTTCAGCTACTCTTGTTCCATCTGCTTTTGACCATTTCTAAGTAAAGAAGAAGTTCGCGGCAGTTCGACCCGAGTATCAATCAATCTGGGAAAGAAGAAAAAAAGAAGAAAAGAAAACGAAAGAAAAGGGGGGATCTGTGATGATAAAATGCTTTGAAATGTCCCGATGGAACGGGAGACATGTTGAAAAGCTGAGATAAGGAGGATCCATCTTTTGACCAAACCTTTTTGGAATAACTATGGGAGATGGTGATGCCTTGGCGATACCTGTAGGAGTAAAAAAATGTAGGATATTTGAAATTGGTTTTTTATTATATTAGAAGAATTTTCATTGATACAGCTGGAATTGTTTAAACCCTCTTTGAACCGTTGATGGATAGTTTTCTAAATTATCTGTTATCTTTAATTCTTTATTTTATTAACTCTCCTTCAAATTACACCCAGAAGAATTCATCCCCTATGGATCAATTCAATGCCCCTTAAGGGGTATATAGCCCACTTTGGGAACCAGTGATTTAAGGTAATCATTTTTAACCAAACATGTTTTAAAATAACTGTGGGACATCTTGATATTATGCCTTTACTTGCAGTAGTTAAAAGTATAGGATATTTCAATTTGATTTTATTATATTAAAGGAAAGAAATTATAGTATTCGATAAAGTAAAGGACCCTTTAAATGAAAAGGACTTCCTCTCAGACTTTTTGTCCTACCGCCACAGTTTAAGACAAAATTATATTCAGAGCCCCTATAAATCTATCTTTTTTAAGCGAGAAAACAGAGATAGTAAAAGTTTGTGTTCTTTTTTAAAGTACAGGTGGTTATCTAAATAATGGAAACTGTCTAGAATCATAAGGAATCCTTTACCAATATGGCATAGGACAGTCTTTGGCATGTAATGTAGTTTGTGGATTTGCCTGGGAATTTCATACCTGGGAATCGAATCATCATAATCAAGTGCTGAATAGTGTTTAGAGGGATATTGATGTCCACCGATATCTCTCCCAACTGTCACAATATTTCCATTTTTCATGGAGATATTGTGAGAGTTCGGAGAGATACCGGTGGACGATATTGATTCCGGATGGATCGCTGTAAAATAGACCATAACGGTTCAATGATATTGAGGTCGGGGGAACTGTGCAGGCCAAGGTAGGTGTTTCACTCCATTTCCGTGTTCGTCAAACCATGATTAGAACAGGTCTCTCTGCCTGAATAGAAGCGTTATCATCCTTGAAAATTTACTCTCCTGCAAGAAGAAAAGTTTGGATCATAAGACGGACCTAGTCAGCTAAAATATCTTTATACTTTTCCCCAAATACGCTTCCCTTCAGGCTTAAGATTGGGCCAGCAGAAAACCGTGACATGGCTGCCACGACAAATTCACCTACAAGCTCTAAGGAGAATATCACGATCATCATGCTTGTGCAGCTATCCTCCAAACGTGCGCCCGTCCCGTTGTGTAGAAAAGTGTGAAAGATGATTCGGCTGACCCTATAACTATCTTCCGTTTATCAATCGACCAGGTTTTGTGAGTGTGGCACCACTGTAGATTTGGTTTGGTTTGTCGCTCTACGGTCATCTTATGCACTCTTTTGGGCTAAACAGACCGGGAACCTACAGTTTAACGGGGATTCCGACCACTCACAAACATCCATGCCACGCACCACTGTAGACGACGTTTGACATCAACGAAAGTGACAAGTGGCTTGGGAATTGTTGCTGTGCCGTAAATGTCCTGTTTATGAAGTTGCCTTCTAACTGTAATTATTGACACTGGAAAATACAAATGCTGGTTGAGATCTGTATTCACTTTGTCTGCAGATGTTTTCTTTTTAGACATTACAACCCGTCTCAATCAGTCTCTTTAACTCAGCTTCTCCTTCCGTTCGCTGTTTTGATTCGCCAAGCTTGTATTGCCGAGGTGTGTGTACGCTGCCATGACTTTAGACACTGTACCTCTAGAAAAGTTTCATAGCTGGGATGGTGCAGTCCCTGTTACTCCAGCTAGTCGGACTCCTTCAATTTGTCCTTTTCGAAAGAACGTGAGGTCTGACATTTTGCACCTTTGACAAAAATCCAAGAGATATACGACTTCAGTAATGCCTCCTATTACCATGATATATACATTTTATATTTAAAAAATTGGTAGCTCATATTACATTTTAATGCTTATTGGAGCGTATTCTTAAATGTCCCTTTTATTCACGTGTGTTTTCATTATTTTGATAACCACCCGTATATATTTATCATTGTCTTAAAACATAGTAAAATTGAAATAGACTTGAAAGTCATAACCCAAATAGCATTCGCATGACATACAGAAAACAAAGATAACAAAGGACAGTATGAAAATAAAAATTAAGAATAATATTAAAATGTGATCCTTATTAGACGAACGAATCTGATGCGCTGCTATCAAAGAATAAATTTTCTACTCTCATTTTGTCAGTAGTATTCATATTCCAGTATTAACTGTAGGTATTCTCTTTTACAGCCAAAATCGTTGGTAGCCGTCGAGAAATTTTTTTAATTTTTTACTTTTCTTTTCTTCTTTTACGCTTTCACCATCTCCTTATTCTTTTTAAATGCCCCCCCCAAGCATGCAACTGCCCTTGAGGCTAGTCTCACACCCCTTCTGATTTTCTCATACTACTGCGCCCAAAAAGTAAGACCAATTATTTTTTTTTTCAAAAAGACTTTACTTACTCTTTCTAATTTATTTCATCGCCTTCAAAGTCATCCCCTTCGGACACAATGCATTTATGCCAAATTTTTTTCAATTCTCAATGCATGCTAAAAAGTCATCGGCAGGGATGGCCTTCAAAACGCGCGACGATTCACGTTGAATCTCTTCAATCGACTCAAAACGGTGTCCCCGGAGTGGTCTTTTGAGTTTAAGGAGTAGCCAGAAGTCGCACGGTGTGAATACGGTGGTTGTGGAACGATATGGGTTTCATTTTTGACGAAAAGGTCACGAAGCATCAATGCAGTGTGAGCTGCCGCATTCGGCGTTTTCGGTACCAAACGAGATTTGACGCGTTTGAGGCCCAAAATGGAATTGACCGATCGTTTTGAAATTCCAACATCATCAGCAAGGTTTCTAATTGTAAATCGAAGGTTTGCAAGCACCCAAATCTTTCATTTTTTGGACGTGAACTTCGTCGGTTGAGGTGGATGGTCTACCAGAGGGCTATTCCTCTTCAACGCGTTCTCTGCCTTCTTTGAACTGTTTATACCACTTCTAAACATTTCTTTCCGATTCTTTGCTGAATGAATTCAGACATTTCAAGAATCGCCGAAATCACTTTTAGCGTCTCACAAAGCCAAGCGTAACTCAAACACTAATGAATATTTTGACGTCAAATTTCACACAGATATCAAGGACAGTACCAGCAACCTAAAAAAATGAAATGCCATAAGCCCCGGGAATATTAAATTGAAAATTGGTCTTACTTTTTGGACGCAGTATATATATGCATAGATAGATAAATAAACACACTTATAAAAAGGTAAATTGCTAAAGTAGAATTTCTGTTAGTACCAATTAATAAAATCCTGCAAGTTACATTTTCTCAGTATAATGATTTAATGTGTTTCTATTTCATAGGTCATAGGTCATAAGTCATAAGCAAAAGAAAAAGTCATTTTTGGAGACGGTAGTATAGTAGCATTTTTAGGTCATCCCTTGGAGACAGTATAAACCAACTTAGCTAACCAGTAATCTAAATTGGTCATTTTTTACCTTTTTGTTTTTGAATAACTTTGACAGATGGTGATTTAAAATGATAGTTAAAAGTATATGAATTTGTTAAAAGTATGTTGGAATTTGGTTTTAAGAAAATATATTTGAATTTGGTTTTAAGAAAATATATCTTTTGGTTTTAAGAAAATATATTTGAACTTGGTTTTAAGAAAATATATTTAAATTTTATTTTAAGAAAATATATGTGAATTTGGGTTTGAGGGGAGTACGATGCCTTTTAAAACAATTTTTCATGGCAACTGTTTCCTTTTCAATTTCGCAAAAACCAGAGCACTTCCACTAGTTAACCTGACTATTAATGCCAGACGGTTTCATACACATTTTCACAATCCTTATGGAATCTCCACTTCTGTTTACAAAAAGGCCGCCCTACGCTATCTTCTCCCGAGTCGGATGGTTCCTGCCTATCTATATTTACATTTACTCCAAATATTTTTCAGTTATTTATTCCATATATATTATTTCTTTATGTTATATTTATTTAGCTAGATAGTAACTATTTATTACTAAGTGGTAAATTAAAATTAGGGAAATGCATGATCATATCACATGAATTCCTTTATGCTCTATGTTCTCTAACTATTGATTCTTTCATTTAAAAATTATTAGCTTATGAATCAGCAATTTAATTCGTTGAATGTTGAAAGCCTTAGAAATTGGACTGATCCAGTTCCTCAATTAATCGATTGGACAAATGGTTTAATTTGTTAAGATACCGAAGCAATTTAAAGATTTAGAATGAAAGCATACTCTCTGAAATTATGATGCCCTCATTTAATTCAATACTTCCTGTACAACTTCACGAGGAAGGGATCATCTAATTGATGAATTTGAATTACTGTAATGAACTTGATGAAATGAGCTCTTTCAACTCTTTTATTGGCTACTGAACACTTTTAATGTTTAGTATATTTCAAATATGAAGTTTATAAATATTTTTATTTGAAATGTTCTGTATGCCTAATTTAGAATAATCCTGTTCAAATCTGCAGTTAAAACTAATAGTGTTTGTGAAATCTGTTATAAAAATTTTACGTATGTTTTATTGAACTTTTTTTCTAATGCAAAACACTCAGACAGCTGTTTCAAGGTTAGCGCTGCACAGACGTTACTCACTTAGCATGACCGAGGGGGCGCGTGTCGCAAGATAAGCCACGGACGCGGAGTAACAATGCCCCCGCAACGCTCTACGATCCTAGAAACCGGGATATACGGTTAAAGTGGATTCGAACCACTACAAACATCCATGGCGCTAGCCACTCGGCCATTCAGGCCCGTTTTATTGAATTAAAACCTGAATAAATCGCTTAATTTTCATGTGTTATTCAAAAATATATCAATTCCACTTACATTTATTTTCTTTTTAATGGATTTCTTGATCATTTATGAATGAATTCTTTATAATTAAGAATATTAAGAAAGGTTTCCCAGAAAAACCTTATTTTAAATTGGATATTTTTAACCTAAGATGGTTTGTCTATATAACGACAAAGGCAATCTCGAGAAATTTCATATAATTTCTAGCTACTAATTATTTATAATTTGATTTTTTTATTTTTACTTATAGAAAACCTTTATCTTAATGTTTGCTTTTCAAACTATAGAAAATTCCTGCATTAAGGAGTTTTGCTATATAACATTTTAAACAGTTTACTTGCCTTTTTTTTCTGTTCTTGCTAAATTCAGTAAGACATACTTTGATCCTTTTTATATATATTTTTAGTATTTTTTTATTATTTCTATATTTAAAAGAAAAAGTCTGTTAAAAAAATCGAAATCTGTCATCAAGGTAGTAGAAAGTACTTCATCAAAAAAAAAAAAAAGACATCAAGAAAATGCTTTATAAAAGTTAAATATATCGCACCATACTGGAAATCACTCATCATCATTGGCAAGTCACAAAATCACTCTCCAAGTTCACCAAGCTTACCAAATCGTGGCTTGGTACTAACATGCGCAATTTATACTATAGGGGCCTGATGACCAAATGACTAGCGTTCTGGCACTCGGTGCCCCAGGCATCGAGTCCCGGCGGTGCCATAGATATTTGTAGTAGTTCGGAATCCACTTTAAACCGTAGGTCCCGGTCTCATATGATTGTAAGAGTGTCATGGAGTATGTATTTTAAATATGATATCTTCCATGTAAGTAGCAGTGTTATTAATGCAGAGTTTTTGGCGAAAAAAATATAGTGGCTTAAGTTTTGAGTATTGGGAAGGTTAAGCTGGTGCTCATTTTCTAGTTAAACCTAAACTAGAAAATTAAAACTTAAGCTAAAGATAGCAATATTCATAGTATATTTACAAACGTAAACAGAATGTGAAATTTGGTGAGGAGTACCTGCACAAAAATATATTCCGCAGTTTTGCAAATCTAAACAAGTGATAATATGCAAAGTGTTTTTTTTTCTGTTACATTGTTAAGTTTGCATTCTATTAATGTTTACCAATACCAACAATTTAATCAGAGATCATTTGCCCGTTAATGGCAGATATGTAGTAGATTAAGCGTCATCAAGGGTGTACCAAGGGTGGATCTTTTACCATGCACTCACATCTACCATCACAACGAACACTCTCAAGAATGGTATCTGTTCGGGTCTGAAGCGCTTAGAGAACAATGGGTGAGGTTTTTGAACTATATATTTATTATGTCCAATACCGGAGTAGAAAAGGAAGTTCCAATTCGCCCTCACTTGTCGGTTTTGAACAAATAAATTTAATTTCAAAGACCAATGAGCTATTTATCAGGTTGTTGAGTCCCACTTGTAATTGGTAAATCTCAAAACGCTTCAATTTATATGTTTGTTAAGTTTTTAAGACAAAAATATTTTTTTTTTTATACATATGCATAAAACATTTTTTTGTCACATATGATATGATAAGACATATATTTAATAAAATCGATAATATATTTTTAGAAATAAATTTATAAATCATTTCAATTTATGTGCTATATTAACTTTTTAAGACAAAAATATTTTTTTGTAATATACATATGTATAAATACTTTTTGTATGTCACATATATATGACATGGTATATATATATATATATATATATATGATATATACCATATTTTTTTAGTAATAAATTTATAAACCGTTTCAATTTATATGCTTAATTAAGGTTTTAAGACAAAAAGTATTTTTTTGCATATGCATATTATATTTATGCATAAAAACCATTTTGTATGACACATATATATATATGACATGGTATGTATTTTATGAATGTTTTATGTATATTTTATGAAATATATACCATATTTTAGTAATAATTTTATGAACCGTTCCAATTTATATGCTTTATTAAATTTTTAATACAAAAAATATTTTTTTGTATTATGCATAAACATAAATACTTTTTGTATAACTGTATAATATATGGTATATATTTCATGAAATATATATCATATTTTTAGTAATAAATTTATAAATTGTTTCAATTTATATGCAAATTTTATGCATTTTTTTTATATGACATATATATATTTCATGAAATATTATCCATATCATTTATATTTTATGAAATATATGCTATACCACATTTTAGTAATAAATTTATAAGTCGTTTCAATTTTATATGATTTGCTAAGTTTTTTTAAAACAAAAAAATATTTTTGTATGATACATATGCAAACAAAATGTTTTGTATGATTCATATATATATTTCTTAAAGTATATACCGTATTTTAGTAATAAATTTATAAATGTTTTCAATTTATATGCTTTATTAAGTTTTTAGACAAAAAATTTTTTCTGTTATCTGATCTTTGTTAAATAAATAAGAGCTCTGTTTCAATATTTATTATTCTAAAACAAAGTAATATCCGAGATAGTTAGGTTAATATTTAATATTAAAGTTGAAACTTAAAAAAAAATTATTCTTTCAATTTATTTAACAAATATGCACTGTTTCATTTAACAAAATAATATTTATTTTAACACGAGGAATAATCAATAAAATTTTTGTGCATGAATTCTCAAAAGACTTTCAAACCAATTATTATAAAATTATTATGTTTCTTCAATATTTATATTTATATTAATATTAAAATAAGAAAGAAATTATCGAAAAATTGTCTAGTAGCGAAATATTGTTTGTTCAAAGCATTCTTGTATACAATAGATGTATTAGACACTTCAAAAAATTATCAAATAATTAAAAAAAAAAAAAGAAATTAAAAATCTTAATCTTGAACATGAAGTAGTTAAACATACCAGCAAATAGTAAATAAAATTCCATACCAGTTTTTCTAAGTCTGGAAAATAATACCATATCCCTATAATTTAAAATAACGTTAACGTATCTTAAACAATTGATGGTAAAAATTACTAAGTAAATAAATGCAGAGCAAATATTAATATAACAAAATAAAGGCATTTTTTTAAATGGAGAAGATTCAATATTTGCATTCTAGATTTGAATAAGTACGGTAGCTGTCTAAAGCAAATATTTACTTAAAGGTACATCTAAAAATGTTATAAACAGAAGTACTTTAAACGATACATGATTATGAATCAACAAGGAAAGGATTTAACAGATAGATTGTGTCACCAGTTTGATAAAAACGTGTTTGTGTGAAAATGTGAATATACTTGCACGTGTGCGTGGTAGTGTCTTTATGTGTATATGTGTGTGTCTACAAAATTTAACATTTTCAAAAACATTTTTAACTAGCAAATTTGATCTGATATTTGTAGCTTCAGTCAATAGTATTTTTTATTATATAATGGTAAAAATGGTTTTGGAAAAATCAGAAACATTTATCTAGTATATAATCACGAACTTCATATATCTAAGCAGTTTAACATATTTACCGTTAAAAGGAATTTTTTCAAATGAATCGATTTTGTAAAAATATTTCAATTATTTTCATAAAAACAGAAACTATCAAAACATAAATAGATTTAATTAAATTTGGGTAGGTCCACGATAAAAAAATTTTAATTAAAATTTTTTATCTTGGGCCTACAATTATAATGTGTAGAAGTAATGTATAATCGGTAGTCCCAAGATACAAAATTTTAAATAGCAAATGTGATCTGATATTTTCAGCTTCAGTAAATAGTATTTTTTATTACCTATTTGTTAAATTTTTGGTAGTCCCAAGATAAAAAAGATAACAAAGATTAAAATATAACTTCGAGATGTTATACATTTAAATAAGTGCTTGGTGTTAGGGGATTAACTGTATTAATTTATTTTTAATTTTATTTTTTATTTATTTTATTTATTTTATTTATTTATTAGTAGGTTTTATTTATTTTATTTCATTTTATGCGTTAATTTTCCACAGTTACTTGTCTAACTGGATTAAACTCAGAAAACTTCCATGGTGCATGGCGAGACTCTTTAACATGCTATCTAAGCCACGATCGGATTCCCTTGTTTCTGAAGCCAAGGACTGCAAAGAACTCCGCCAGCAAACTAGAACCTTAACTCTCCTACACACAAATAGGACAAGTTTCCATTGTGTCACGCTGGATTTTCAGATTAAGAAAGATTTTCAAATTCATAAGTGAACCCCAATGCCGTAGACATAGACCATGGCGTGAGAAAGATAAATCAATATGACAGGGGAGTAAAACGATATCTTAGTAGGCCGGAAAGTACTTCAATGCAGTTTTGATAATACTGAATGTTCTAAACACCACTGCCTTTCCAATGGCGAAAGAGACGTCATTTGCAAACAACAAATTCTTAAGAAATATTATCATCTGCACAAATTTTATATTCATATACATTTCAACCTTTGTATAATATGGCCACCGATTGCGTGGAAAATAATCAAGCTGCCATGTCGGGCGTGTTCCAAAGGGCAGTGTCATAGGGAATTAAATGACATTTAGAAGCAATTTTAATTTAAATTTAAATAACTTTCATTTGAATAATTAAAATTGTATATTACACGACATTAAAAGAAAAAAATAGACGAAAAAAAATTCCGAACTAATTATTATTACAAAGCAGCTTTTTATCGAATATTTCTGACTAACACCCCTAAAAAGTAATCTAAAAAAGTAATTCGTTTTCGCCGTTAAACCGGATGTTTACCAATCCAAGCTAATTCCCTATGCAAATTTTCTTCTTAATTACGTTGAGACTTCCGAATAAATTTAAATGACTAATAGTTTTAAAAATTTGATCTGTATAGATATGAATAGTCATTTGGAGATTTGGAGAATATATATATATATATATGAAAAAAATGAAAAAATGTAGTGGCACATTTTAAGGTACCAACAAAAAAAGACAAAATTAACGGATTTTTATTATATTTGTCGCCAATTAAAGAAGTTTATCATTGCAATAATGAGGCATACAATAATACATAATTTATTTGACATTTAATTCTATCTCTATTTTTCTAAAATTTTTATTTTTTATAGTAAGAATGTATTTAAATTGCTTATGACTCCTTCTTGTAATTATAATGTATATATGAATATTTTCGTGGTTATAAATCCAATTCCATATGAAAATTTATCAGAAATATTCCAAAGGACTGTAAAAAAATGACTAAAAAGTATAAAAACTTGAAAAATAAGAGCTGTTAAAATGTTTTCAATCAAATTTTTAAAATAAAATTAATGTTTTTTTTACTAATAGAAAGTTTCTGCACATTTAAATATTTAAATAAGAAAAAAAACCAAAGTTTATCGCTTTAAAACTAACTTAAAAAAATACACACATTTTCGTATAACACTTTTTCTTTAACTGCGTTAAAAGGCTTTGGAAAATATAATCAGAAAAATTTAAAATAGGCTTGTTTTTCTTAATTTAAACTAAAAATAAATGTATATGGGTTTTTTTATATATATACAAATACTCATGTATTTATAGAATACACGCAAAAATACCTTGTGAGCTTAAAAAACTACTTACAATGTAATGGACTAAAATATTTTCAATCAATTATTCAAATTTGTTGAGGTTAGAAACACTTTTTCTTTAACTGCGTTAAAAGGCTTTGGAAATATATCAGAAAAATTTAAAATAGACTTGTTTTCTTAATTTAAACTAAAAAAAAATGTATGGGGGGGGACTGTTTCTTATGTAATACACATTTTATTTGCAGTTGCTTTTGAGACACCATTTCTTCTGAATTTTTCATTTCCTGATGGACTTGGTAATATACGTTTCAATTACGAAAAGAAAGTGAAATCGTCCGAGAGCTTCAAGAGTATGCCTCTTCGATGAAATTTTCAGAAGTATATATTACCTTAAAAAAATCATCAATTTAATCTAATTGATTTATTAAAAGTTCGTGAAAAAAATAGTCGATGTAGCTTTCTTTAATATCTTTTTTTGATTTCTTTAAAAAAAGGAAACTTATTCCAGGTTTTACTATAGCAATATTTTAATTTATTATAAAATCATTCATTCAAAACTTGCACCTTTAATGCAGGATATATTTAAATTTAAAAGAGTCATTTCTGCATTTTTATGGAAGTTTAGTTAAATACATTTCTTGTTTCAGTTCCCCAAATTATATCAAAATTAATAGAAAAAAAATTGCTAAATAATTTTGTGACATCAGTTGTAAATATGATGTTGACAATTAAATATAAGTTAGTAATATTAACTAACTAACTAACTAACTTCCAGCCATTACAAATAAATATGGATCGTACAAATAAATATGGAATTCAAAGAATTTTTTTCTTCTTTTGGGTTTAAAAATTCACAATTTATTCAATTATTTTTTTTTTACTCAAAACCTGAAAATAAGAAAAAAAGCACTGAAGGTTTTTTTTAAAAAAAACAAGAGTTTAATGAAATAATATGAAAATACAAGGTCCTTGAAAAGTAAAACATTTAATGTCTGTATGGATGATAACCTTGGCCTCTACTTGCTGCAGCGAATATGAATTGATTAATAAGGCTTACAGCGCTTGGAATCCTGGTCCTAGGAGAAAAAAAGAGATTCTTATCAATTTTAAATTCATCCAAGAAATGGATGAATTTAATTTTGATTTTGATTTTTTTTTTTTTTTCTCTGCTCTTTTTGTTGTTACCTTCTTAAAAAAATAAAAATTTTACACCTTCAATTCTTGGCCATGATTAAATATCACTGAACTTATTGTGTCGAGTGATTTTTTTTAAAGCATTTTGAATGTGGAACTTGAATAATAATCACCCTGTATTTTAATTTAAATTAAAAGTTTTCGATAACAAAAAAAAATTCAAAAACACTATCACAGAGTAATTATTGCCCATATTAGAAATTGCACGTCTGTGTTTTTCCTCCTGTTCTTTAAATATTTTCTATGATTTTCTTTTTTCGAGCTCAGTGATATTAGTTATCTAACTACGCGTCCATGAAATTTAAGCTAATTGAAATGTTAACATTTTTATGATAGTCGAGACCATTTCAGTGTGTCAACACATTTTTTTGTAAAAGACATGTGAAAAAATATTACTTTTGGAGGGGAAATTCAAGTTTAACTGACCCACAACTGTATTTCATTTTGTCTTAATCTCAATACAATACATCATAGCAAACACAAGCAATTTTATTAATCCTTTTTTAAAAACTGTGACTGCAATGCACTCCATCTATGGATTTGAATCCACGTTCCCTTGTTCTCCCCGCGTTCCCGTATGATCCCTAGTTAACCCTATTGTTCACGATAATGGACTATTTTATTGTTTCAGTTCATATGAAAATGGAAAACGTTTTTAAAAACAATTTTTTAGCATTTTTATATAAAAAAAAAAAAGGAATGAGATATTTTTTAATTTATCTTATTTATTATTAATCCACGCATTGTTTTACAGCAGATCATCATCCATTCCGTGAGGTGATATGGGGGGTTGGCAGAAAATAACAATCGAACTTTTCCGTTTCACTTCTTGATATTGGAGTTGAATAAATAACAATTTAAAATATTTATAAATAATAATAACATTTAATTAATAATATTATTTGTGCAGAACTTGTTATATTAAATTTACAAAATTATTTTTATTTAATAAATTTTTTATTGATTTACCTTCAGCTTTAAACAACAATGTCATGATTATTTTAATTATTTTTATTTATTAAAAGATTTATTATATTAAACTTTTTTTTTTTTTTAAATATGTTATTAAATAAATAAGAAACAATTTTAAATATTTATAAATAATAATAATTAATAAATAATATTTTATATAATGTTTGTTTTATTAAATCATTTTTGAAATTATTTTTATTTATTAAAATGTTTATTATATAAAACTTTTATTTATTTTTTTTAAGATTATTTATGTTATTGAATAAATAACAAATAATTAAAAAATATTTGTAAATAATTATAATAATCAAAATTTAATAATATTATTTGTATAGTATTTGATATATTAAATTTGTGAAATTATTTTTATTTATTAAAATATTTATTGTAACAAACTATTATGTATTTTTTAAAAAAAATGTTAAAGTTATTGAATAAAGAAAAACTAATACTAAATATTTATAAATAATAATAATAATAAATAATTAATAACATTATTTATATTGTATTTGTTACATTAAATTTATGAAATTATTTTTTTTATTCATGAAATTTTTTATTGCATAATTTACTTTTAGCTTTAAAAACTGTCATTATTATTTTAATTATTTTTATTAATTAAAATATTTATTATATTAAACTTTTATTTATTTTTAAAAAATATTTATGTTATTTACATAACAAATAATTTGAAATATTTGTAAATAATAATAATTATTAATAATTAATAATATTGTTTTTTATATTAAATTTATGAAATTTATTATTGCATTATTTACTTTTAAATTTAAACAACTGCGTCATTGAAGCTCAGTGTCTTCTACTCTGTATCAAAATCATAAGCAAAGCAGAACAATTTTAAAAAGCTGTTGTCCCAAATTAATTTTTCACCAAACAAAGTAAACTTCAAAAACAAGCAAAGGCAAGAGCTCGGACTTATTATAATTACAATTACTTCTAAACTTACCGGAATGTCTGAAAACAAAAAACAAAAAAAACAGTTTCAATTACTGGCAGCATTGTTCATTATTTTGTTTTGAATAATAAACTTCAGCGACATAAAAGCAGGCATTCTGTTGCGTATGCAATTAATTAAACGTATGAGACGCTTTCTTGTACGTCTGCAAAAAAAAATAAACGAATAAAAAAATGATAATAATGCAAGAAGTCCTTTATTCAAACTAACTCGTGAAGGGTTAAACAAAATTTAGTTATCAAGAAACACAATGAATACAGTTTTTGGAAGAATCCTTCGGATGAACTTTTCATGCTTTGTCGAAATAAGAATAATTCTCTTTGTTTCTGTTGTTCCATTTCGGAACTTTTCATTCTTTTCTTTTCTTTTTTCATTATAAAAGTAAATAATTTAATGTTGCAGTACAAGTTAAAGAAAAGTTCCCGCTGTTCTGGAAAGGATATGTTTGTTTATTGCTTGCATAGAATGGAATAAAAAAAACATATTTTCTGCTTTTTTTTTTATTTTTAAAAAAAATTGAATACAATGAGAACATATTCTTTTACATGAAGTTTCTGTTGAGGTTTAATTTCTAAGAAAAATATCATTTGTTCCCATTCTATTCAACCAGGTCTTATGGATTTTGTTGTTAACCGAATTTTTTACATATTCTTTATTTTTTATTTTTTTAAGGTTGATAATTTCTGTTTAGGTGCTTTAGCTTTCGTAATATACCACTAATAATCCTTAAATGTAAGAGAAGCAATATTGCTACTTCATCTATACCAAACGAAATTTTAATCAGTGCCAAAGAGCAATGCAGCATAATAAGCTGTAATAGTAAGAATAATAACACAGCTACTTTTATTGTTTCTGTAAGCATTTTAATCAATATAAAGAACAAGCTAAACCGCTATAGAATCAATTTTTAACTAAACAAGAGAACAGACTAGGCAGTCAAATTGCTAAAATTTTAACTAAACAAATGAACAGCTGAAATTTTAACCAAACAAATAAACTACAGTCGAGATTTTACCATGTAAATAAATAGCTAATACGTGCCAAACAGTTGATATTTTACCGAACAAATGAGCAGCTATTATTTTAAACGAACGAATTGACAGTCAAAACTGACCAAACAGCCGTCATTTTAACCGAACAAATGAGTAGCCTAAAGTGGAGAAACAAATTTTAACCAAACGAAGGGACAACTGAGGATTTAATCGAATTAATTAACAGTTGAAATCGATCAAACACCTGAAATTTTAACCAAACACATAAACAACGTAAACTGCCAAACAGCCTAAATTTTAACCGAGCAAATGAACAGCCAAAACTTATAAAAATGAAGAACTGAAAATTTAACTAAAATCTGCAATGCAGTCCATACTCTGAGTAACGTTGAGCATACTACATATCTGCCTGTATAGTGACCATTAACTTCTAACTAATTATTAACTTTAATTAAACACGATTATGGCATAAATATTAACTGGCTCTGTAGTGTCAGAATAGCAAGGGTTTTCTGCGCCTTATTTAAATGTAAGTAAAATATATGTTGCAGGAAATTTCGTTTTCAAAGGAACGTTTTTAAATAAAATTTATTTTTTTCTAAATTCCAGAATTGAATTATCAGACACATAAAAACAACATTTTTCATTACCTTAAAAAATAAAAATCTGAGTAAAAGCGAATTTAGTTTTTAAATGTTAATAAAAAAATAAATAAAAACAAGCCTACATCATTTATTATTATAGATATCATTATTCGTTTTAATTAATTAAGAATTCTTCCTATAAAAATACTTTTACTGTGGATATTATTCTGGTTTGCCAGATTACTCCGGTTAGAAGTTCATGAAACCGAATTGTTTGGCAGCTATTTAGTTATCTAATGAGGAGTAAAAAAAAAATTTTATTATTGCAACTATTTAATCACCAAACTGAAAGGTTGCCATAGTAATGGTGGCTTTATTTTCGAAACAATGATTGCAAAGCACGCTACCAACAAATATGAACCTCAGTCCTATGCATACTAGTTTCAGCATTAGCACTTATTTTGTTCAACATAGGTGGGATTCATGTTTCTCAGAGGGACTCTGGGAAGACTTTTTATGAACAACTACCTCGCATTTACATGTCTTAAGAGACAAAACCCAAAGAACTACAACTAGACAGTCTGACTGTGGGTTCAAACTACTTTATACATATGATTACAATAGCCATCGAGTCTCCTTGTCTCAGAAAGGTGACTGCAACAATGCACCAGCGGATTCAAAACTCAAAATTCCTTTACTTGGAACATGAGTTTTGAAAGATGCAAAGGAAGCTGAATTTATAATCTTTTGTCGATCCAAACCTGTAGCACTCTTCTGAAATTAAATTATCCAGATACAAAAAAAATGGCATCAGTAAAACAAGCTATTAACAACAAAGTGAAAACATAGCATAAGCAATTTTTTTCCGCTAAATCACAATGTGATCGAGAAATTTTATTTCCTGCAGCTTCTTTTTATTGGCGTATCTAATATCTGCCGTAAAAGAAACTAATCTCACCGAGTAATAAAGAACGTTCACTCCACCTAACCGATGCCGCCCCTGCCAGAAAAATAAAACGGGCACCACTTTATTACACCATTTCAGCTACTCTTGTTCCATCTGCTTTTGACCATTTCTAAGTAAAGAAGAAGTTCGCGGCAGTTCGACCCGTATCAATCAATCTGGGAAAGAAAGAAAAGAAAAGAGAAGACGAAAGAAAAGGGGGATCTGTGATGATAAAATGCTTTGAAATGTCCCGATGGAACGGGAGACATGTTGAAAAGCTGAGATAAGAGAGGATCCATCTTTTGACCAAACCTTTTTTGGAATAACTATGGGAGATGGTGATGCCTTGGCGATACCTGTAAGAGTAAAAAAAAATGCAGAATATTTGAACTCTAGTTTTTATTATATTAGAAGAATTTCCATTGATGCAGCTGGAATTGTTTGTGACCCTCTTTGAACCAATTGATGGATAGTTTTCTAAATTATCTGTTACCTTTAATTCTTTATTTTTATTAACTCTCCTTCTCAAATTACTCCCCTCCCCCTCTTGGTAATTCTACTGCCCCTTGCGATAACTTTGGTAGCCAGTGATTTAAAGTAACCATTTTTGACCAAACATCTTTTATAATATCTGTGAGACATCTTGATATTATGGCAATACTTGCAGTAGTTAAAATGGGCCTGATGGCCGAGTGGCTAGCGCTCTGGCACTCGGTGCCGCAGAGTTCGAGTCCCAGTGGTGCTATGGATGTTTGTGAGTAGTTAGGAATCCAATTTAAACCGTATGTCCCGGTCTCCTATGACCGTAGAGAGTCACAGCGCCCAATCAGACTTCTTCTCACCCACATCATTCCCAAACTGTAAAGGGGCAACTCTGTTCTAAGCACAGTAATGTGGTGGGGTGTAGTAGTAGTTAAAAGTATAGTATATTTGAATTTGATTTTATTATATTAAAAGAACTTCGATGGTAAATGATATACTTCGATGATACTTGAATTACTGAAAACTTAATATAAAATGTGAATTTTAAGAATTCGATGAAGTAACAAACCGTATCATTTAGAGGGATCTCAGACTTTTTGTTCTACAGCCACAATTAAAGAAAAATTCTACTCAGTGCCCCTGTAAATCTACTTATTTAAAGCGAACATACAGAAAGAGATAATAAGAATCTGTGTTCTTTTTATGTACAAGCGGTTATCAAGAGTTATAAGAAATCATTTATTAATATGGCGTAGGACCTCCTTTGGCATGTAATATAGCTTATGGATTCGCCTGGGAATCGAATCGTGCTTAATAGTGTTTATAGGAATATTGAAGCATTCTTCATAGAAATATTACGCAAGTTCCGGGAGAGATGCCGACGGAGGATATTGATTCCGGGTGGATCGCTCTAAAATAGACCATAACGGTTGGATGATATTGAGGTCGGGGAATTGTGCGAGCCAAACTAGATATTTCACATCCTCCTCGTGTTCATCAAATATTGCTTGCTCAAATCCGCTTCAAGAATAAGAGCATTTTCCTCCTGGAAAATTCCATCTCCTACAGGAAACAAAGTTTTCATCATAGGATGAACCTGGTCTGTTAAAATTTCTCTATTTCTTTAAATATAGAGAAATTTTAACAGACCAGTGGCAGTGATCCTTCCTTTTAGGTTACGATTGCAAAGACCAGCAGAAAACCACGACATGACTGCCCATACCATGATAGATCCATCTCCATGCTTGACAGTTGGAAGGAGACGATCAATGCAGACTTATGCAGGTGTTCTTTAAATGTGTACCAGTTCTGTTGTAGGGAACAGTGTGAAAGGCAGTGTGTTCGTCTGCCCCTATAACTATTTTCTACTTATTAATCGACTAGGCTTTGTAGTTGTGCACATTTGTCAAACAAATGAGACAAGTAGCTTGGGAATTGTTCTCTATCGTAACAGTCCTGTTTCTGAAGATGCCTTTAACGGGAGGTTAAAAATGCGAGAAGATACAACTTCACTACAGCTACCTCATACTATAATGATATATATTTATATTAAAAAAACCGATAACTAAGATTACATTTTAACGCTATGAAGCGCATTCTTAAATGTCACTTTTATTCATATAATTTTGATAACTACCTACATATCTATCATCGTCTTGAAACATAGTAAGTAAAAATTGAAATAACACTTGAAAGTCATAACCCTAGCAGTATTCACATGACACACAGAAAAAAATAACAAAGGACAATATCGAAATAAAAATTACAAATAATATTAAATTGTTATCCTTATTAGACGGACGAATCTGATGTTCTGCTATCAGAGAATAAATTCTGTACTCTCCTTTTGTCTGTAATTTCAGTATTGAATGTAGGTATTCGCTTTTGCAGCCCAAATCGTTGGTAGCCGTCAAGAGTTAGTTTTTAGTTAATTAGACTGTGTGTGTTTTTAGTTTTTTTAATTTTTTTCTTTTTTATTACGCCCTTATTTTTATTAAATGGCCAATCCCCGTAATGCAATTGCCCCTGGGGCTATTATCACAGTCTTCCTGATCATTTCTCATAGTAACATTTTTAAGTCGTCCCTTGTATCACCAATTTTGCGAACCAGTAATCTAAAGTGGTCTTTGACCCTGTTTTTCAACAACTGAGAGAGATGGTGATTTTTGGGGGATACTTGTCGGGGCTAAAATTATATGAATTTATTAAAAGTATGTTTGAATTCGGTTTTAATAAAACGTATTTGAAGTTGGTTTTAAAAAAACATATTTGAATTTGGTTTATATCTGAAGTTGGTTTTAAAAAAATATATTTAAATTTGGTTTGAAGGAAGTACAATGTCTTTCATGAGGTCTTTTTTAAGGGCAACTGCCCTGTATTTCAATTTCGTATGGAAGATAAACCAAAATACTCCCACAAGTTACGCGTTGTCACAATCGCCATAGAGTCTCCACTTTCGTTTGCAAACAATCCGCCATACTAACTTCTCCCATTGCCACTAGGGCACGAATCGTGTGGTTCCTGCCTATCTAAATTTACATTTATTCAAAATGTTTTAAATGTGTTTATTCCAGATATATTATTTATTTATATTTATATTCATTTACCAAGGTAATAACTATTTATTATTAATTATTCAGTTACAAAATTAGGGAAATGCTTGATATATGCATCTTATCACAATTCCTTTATGCTCTATGTTCTCAAACTACTGATTCTTTCATTTAAAAATTATTAGCTTATGAATCAGCAATTTAATTCGCTGAATGTTGAAAGCATTAGAAATTAGACTGATCCAGTTCCTCAATTAATCAATTGGACAAATGGTTTAATTTGTTAAGATACCGAAGCAATTTAAAGATTTAGAAGGAAAGCATACTCTCTGGAATTATGATACCCTTATTTAATTGAATGCTTCCTATACATCTTCACGAGGAAGAGATCATCCAATTGAGTAATTTGAATTACTGTATGTATTTGAATTAATGTAAACTTGATGAAATGAGCTCTTTCAACTCTTTTATTGGCTACTGTACACTTTTAATGTTTAGTATATTTCAAATATGAAGTTTATAAATATTTTTATTTGAAATTATCTGTATACCTAATTTAGAATGATCCTGTTTAAATCTGGAGATAAAACTAATATTGTTTGTAAAATTGATGATAAACTTTCTACAGTAACAAATCGCATAATTTTCATATATCATTCAAGAATACATCAATTTTTCTTACGTTTCTTTTCTTTTGTAGATTACTCGAATATTTATGAATGCATTCTTTATATTTAAGAATATTCATAAAAGTTTTACAAAGAAACGTTATTTTGATATTGGGTATTTTTAACCTGAGATGGTTTGTCTATATAACGACAAATTTCTAGGTACATACCATGCTCCTAAAAATTTCATACAATTTCTATCTATTACTTATTTATAATTGTATTTTATTAGTTTTACTTATGGAGAACTATTGTCTTAACATTTGCTTTTCACACTACAGCAAATTCCTGCATCAAGGAATTTTGCTGCGTAACATTTTAAAGAGATTTTGTTGATCTGCTTTGTCTGATCTTGCTCAATTCAATAAGCCATCATGTTTATGGTTTCTTCAGTATTTTGTTTATTACTGATGCAGTTAAAAAAAAAAAAAAAAGTCTGTAATAAAAGTCGAATTAATTCTGTGAATAACCTCCTAATAAGTAATAGAAAGTGTTTTATCAAATAAAACATTAAAAAATGCTTTATTAAAGTTAAATATGGCGCACGAAATCCCTCATCGTCATTGACAAGTCACGAAATCACTCTCCAAATTCACCAAGCTTTCCAAATGTTGGCAGTCTGGTGAACTCGAGTTCAAATCTGTAGTTCGTGGATTGTTGTCATTCTTTTCCAAAGCAAGGAGACATGATGTCAATTGTGGAGCCATGTAATAGCAACTCGCATCAGCCATCATATTGCTTGATGAAAGTTTTCAAAATTTTTAACCCTTACAATCCTCCAATGTTGTTAAGGTTCCTCAAAATTTATTGCAAAATCATATTTTTCCTATACCATCTAGAAATCTGTTCGTGGCATACATTAGTGAAACGCGAAATCCAATAATAATCCATGAAAAAAAAAGTTGTACGATATTAAACCCTTATATTAACGGTATAATGCCTTTCGAAAAGAATAATGCTTAAAAGAGCGGCAGCAATCCTGTACTAAAGTCACTGCTTTCGAAAAGATGGAAAATTTTTTTTTTTTTTTTATTGACGATTTGATTCAGTATCAATTTTTTGTGTAGTGTCTCACACCAACAAGGATTCCCATATTGGAGTTCTCAGGTTTCATTTCCATAAGGCAAGCAAATGTAAAGCAGTTTCTTCTAAAACTTTTCTTCAAAGATATAGTATTCATATTTTATTTATATGATTTATTATGACAAAAATATTTTTATGTGATGCATATGCAAAAAACATTTTTATATGATTCATATGTAGGACACATATGAGTATATATACTTCCTAAAATATATACCTTATTTTAGTAACAATTTTATAAATGTTTTCAATTTATATGCTTTATTAAGTTTTTAAGACAAAAATATTTTTCTGATTTTTTGTTAAATAAATAAAAGTGCTGCTTCGATATTTATTATTCTAAAACAAAGCAATATCCGATATAGTTATGTTAATATTTAATATTAAAGAACAGATTATAAAAAAAAATATTCTTTCAATTTATTTAACAAATATATACTGTTTTATTTAACAAAATAATATTTATTTTAACACGAGGAATAATCAATAAAATATTTTTGCATGAATTCTCAAAAGACTTTCAAATCAATTATTTTTGTCTCATGAATATTTATATATATATATATATATTAATATTAAAATAAGAAAGAAAATATCGAAAAAATTTATTGTAGCGAAATACTGTTTGTACAAAGCGTTATACATGTATCAGACACTTCAAAAAATTATCAAATAATTAAAAAAAAAATTAAAAATCTTAATCTTCAAAGCGAAGTAGTTAAACATTATAAAATAACAACAAATAGTAAATAAAATTCCATATCAGATTTTTAAAAGTCTGGAAAGTAATATCATATCAATATAAATTAAAATAACGTTAACGCATCTTAAATAATAGATAGTAAAAATTACTTAGTAAATAAAAGCAGAGCAAATATTAATGTAACAAAATAAAGGCAATTTTTTTTAAATGGAAGAAATTCAATATTTGCATTCTAGATTTGAATAAGTACGTTAGCTGTCTAAAGCAAACATTTACTCAAAGGTACGTGTAAAATATTATAAACAGAAGTATTTAAAAGATACATGATTATGAATCAACAAGAGAAGGATTTAACGGATAAATTGTATCACCAGTTTGATAAAAACGTGTTTGTGAGAAAATGAGAACATGTTTACGTGGGCATGGTTGTGTCTTGTGTGTATGTGTGTCTGTACGAAATTTAACATATTCAAAAAAATTTTATCGAGCAAATTTGATCTGATATTTGTAGCTTCAGTAAATAGTAATTTTTATTATATAATGGTAAAAATGATTTTGGAGAAATTACCATCAAGGTACAGAAGCATTTATCTAGTATATAATCACAAACTTCATATCTCTAAGCAGTTCGACATATTTACTATTAAAAGGAATTTTTCAAAAGAATCAATTTTGTCAAAATATTTCAATTATTTTATTAAAAACAGAAACAATCAAAATATATTTGTTAAATTTTGGCAGTCCCAAGATAAAAAAAAAATTTTAACTACCAATTGTGATCTGATATTTGCAGCTTCAGTAAATAGTATTTTTTGTTAAATAATGGTAAAAATGATTTTGGAAAAATTACCATGAAGGTACAAAATCATTTATATAGTATACTAATGTGCCCAAAAAGTAAGATCACTTATTTTTTTTCAAAAGCTCTTTATTTATTCTTCCAAATTTATTTCATAGCCCTCAAAGTAATCCCCTCCGGACACAATGCACTTATGATAACTTTTTTTCCAATCCTCAATGCATGCTAAAAAGTTATCGGCAGGGATGGCCTTCAAAGCGCGTGGCGATCCACGTTCAATCTCTTCAATCGACTCAAAACGGTCTGCCCGGAGTGGTCTTTTGAGTTTAGGGAATGACCAGAACTCACCGCGTGATTACGGTGGTTGTGGATTATGGGTTTCATTTGTTGCGAAAAAAATCACGAAGAATCAATGCAGTGTGAGCTGGCACATTCAGTGTTTTCGGTACCCATCGAGATTTGACGCGTTTGAGGCCCAAAATACAATTGACCAATACTTTTGAAACTCCAACATCATCAGCAAGGTCTCTAATTGTAAATCGATGGTTTGCAAGCACCATATTTTTAATTTTTGGACGCGAGCTTCAGCGGTTGAGGTGGATGTTCGACCAGAAGGCTCTTCGTCTTCAACGTGTTCTCTGCCTTCTTTGAACTGTTTATACCACTTGTTAACATTTCTTTCCGATATAGGAATGCTCACCGAATGCTTTCTGCGACATTCTATGCGTTTCCGCAAACAAAATTGAATGCAAGTTCTTTGCTCAATTCATTCAGACATTTCCAAAATCGCCGGAATCCGTTTTAGCGTCTCATAAAGCCAAGCGTAGCAAACACTAATGAATAGTTTGACGTCAAATTTCACACAAATGTCAAGGACAGTGTCAGAAACCTAAAAAAAAAAAAAAATTGAAATTCAATAAGCCTCGGAAATTTTAAATTGAGAATTGGTCTAACTTTTTGGACACAGTAGTACAACTACCAACTTCATATCTTTAAGCAGTTTGACATATTTATCGTTAAAAGGAATTTTTTTCAAATGAATCTATTTTTGTAAAAGTATTTCAATTATTTTAATAAAAACTGAAATAGTCAAAATATATTTGTTACATTTTGGAAGTCCCAAGATAAAAAAAAAAAATAACAAAGTATTAAAATAGAACATCGAGGTTTTATACATTTAAATTAGGGCTTAGTGTGGTAGGAGAGTTAATAGTTTTAATTTGCTTTTATTTATTTCATTCATTAATAGATTTGATTTATTTCATTTAATTTTATGCGTTAATTCTTCCACAGTTATTTGCTACGAGGATTAAACCCAGAAAACTTCCATGAGGCAAGACGAGACATTTCAATCTGCTGTCTAAACCCCAATGGGATCCATTTTTTCTGGAGGGAAGGACTGCAAAGAACACCGCCAGCGGATTCGAACCTTAACTCACCTGCACACAAATAGGACGTATTACCATTGGACCATGAGACGATTGGGACCTGATCTTTGATATGCTAGATTTTCAGATTAAAGGAGGTTTTCAATTCGGTAAGTAATTCATAGGGCATGAGGAAGATAATTTCTTATAATAGGGGAGGAGCACGATAGTTTAGTAGGCTGGAAAGTTCTTCAATGCAGTGCACATAATGATGAATGTTCTATACACCTCTGCCTTCCCAATAGCGAAAGAGACGTCATTTGTAAACAACAAATTCTTAAGAAATATTATCATCTGCACAGGTTTTATATTTATATAGACTTCAACCTTTGTATAATCTGATCACCGATCGCGTGGAAAATTGTCAAGCTGCCAACTCGGACGGATTCAAAAGAGCCGGGAGAAGAAAAAGAAAAGGAGGAAATGGGATATTTTGGATATATATAAATGGGATATTTAGCATATTTAGCAACGATTTTAATTGTAATATAAAGAATTAAGATTTTTAAATTCCAGATTGCACGGTATTGAAAAAAAAAGTAGACGAAAAAAATTCCATACTAATTATTTTTACAAAGTAGCTTTTTGTCATGTATATCTGACTAACACCCCTAACAAGTAATCGATTCGTCCGCTTGTGCTATTAAACCGGATGTTTACCTTTCCATACTATCCAACTCTATGTATATTTTTTTCTTAATTACTCTGAGACTACCTAATAAATTTAAATGGCTAATAGATTTAAAAATCTGATCTGAATAAATGAATTATTGGAGAAAAAATATACATATTAAAAATGAAAAAAATATAGTGTTCTTAAGGAATCACATTTTAAGGCTATCAAAAATGACGAAATTGGAGGATATTTTATTATATTTCTCATCTATTAGAGAATTTTATCATTGCAATAATGTGGCATATAATAATATATGATTAATTCCATCAGATTTATTTAGCATTTAAATGTTTATCTCCCTTTTTTTCTAAATATTTTTATTTTTCTACGTGAGAATGTATTTAAAAAGGCTTGTGATTCTTTTTCTTGTAATTATTATATATATTTGGATTTTTATGGTTATTTTTAATGATGTGTTTGATGATTCAGTTCATGGAATAAGAATTTAGATAAACATTTATTTTTTAAACAATTCATAAATTCCGTTTTACATGATTATTAATTGTTTTTCTTATTAAATTAGAAAAATATATATTTTTTTTTTTTTTTTGAATAGTAAATCCAATCCCATACAGAAATTTAACAGGAATTTTTCAAGAATTATGAAAATAAAGGACTAAAAAAAAAAAGGGTTTTTGAATTTTTAAAATGAAAATATTTTTTACCAATAGAAAGAGAAGCATTTAAATTTTTAAATAAAAAACAAAAGCTTATCGCTTTAAACGTAACTTAAAAATGCACACATGCGCGTATATATATTTGTATATATATATATATATATATATATAAATACATTCAAGAGCCAAAACATTATGACCACCTGTCAATAACGAGTTGGCCCACCTTTTCGCGCAACACAGCTTCAACCCACCTTGGCATGGATGCCACAAGACCTTGGTAGATGGCCGGAGACAGATTGTACCAGATGTTTAAGCAACGGTCACGCAAATCCGGGATATTGCGAATTGGTGGTCTTTGAACTCTGAGCTGCCGTCCCAGAACATCCCAAATGTGTTCTATCGGATTGAGATCAGGTGAGTTAGGCGGCCAGGACATTAACTGGAATTCAGCATCATGTTTCTGGAACCATGCCAACACAATTTTAGCCTTTTGACAAGGGGCGTTGTCCTGTTGGAACATTCCATTTCCAGCTGGAAAAACAGAAACCATGTAAGGGTGCAACTGGTCCGCAATGATGTTCAGATACCCTGAAGTATTTATGGTCGGCTTTACCACAACCACGGGTCCCAGAGACGACCAAGAGAACGTCCCTCAAAGCATAATACCGCCACCACCGGCCTGTGTATAACCTACTGTACATTGAGGGAACAAATGTTCGCCTGGAAGACGGCGTATCCTGACACGGCCATCGGCGTGATGAATGACAAACCGTGATTCATCTGACCAGGCAACTCTCTCCCACTGATCCATGGACCAGTCACGATGTTCCCGGGCCCAGCGCAGGCAGTTGGCGATGACGCTTGGTCAGCAAAGGCACACGAGTGGGACATTTGCTGCGTAGCCCCATATCCAACAGTGTCCGCTGAACAGTGTGCTCCGATACTATTCTACTTGGCCCTGCATTGTATTGGGCTGTCAGCTGAGCCACTGTCTGGCTCCGGTTTTGCTTCACCATGCGAGGCAGTCTCCGACGACCTTTTCCTTTGATAGCGTGTGGACGTCCAACACCATGTCGTCTACTGCTTGTTTCCCCGTCATTCATCCACTTTGCATTAGTACTAACAATTGTAGATTGCGAACAACCCACGAGTCGTGCAGTTTCGGAAATACTTGTTCCGAGCCTTCGAGCCATTACAATCTGCCCTCTATCAAAGTCGCTTAGATCCGCAGCCTTTCCCATCACACACAGAAGTAAGTAAAAGAATGATTCTTCAGACTCTCCAGCAGCAGTTAAATACCACTTCCACCTGATCACGTGCCTTCCACGTCATCCAGGCGAGTTCATTGCAAAATGTAGGGTGGTCAAAATGTTTTGGCTCTTGAGTGTATATATATATATATATATGCAAATGCTGTATTTATAGAATATACACAAAAATACCTAGTCAGCTTAAAAACTACTTACAATGTAATGGACTAAAATATTTTCAATATATCATTCAAATTTGTTGAGGTTGGAAACATTTTTCTTTAACTGCGTTAAAAGTCTTTGGAAAATATACCAAAAAAATTAAAATTAAATTATTCTTAATTTAAACTAAAAAAAAATGTCTTGGGTTTTTTGGGGACTTTCTTACGTAATACGCATTTTATTTGCAGTTGCTTTTGAGACAGCATTTCTTCTGAATTTTTTATTTCCTCATGGATTTGTCATCTTTGAAATTTGATTTCATTTTCAAATCAGCACAAATAATCTCCGATTGTATCCATTTTCAGAGTAATATAGGTTTCAATTACGAAAAAAATTGAAATTACCGAGACCTTCAAAAGTGTACCTCTTCAATGAAATTTTCGGAAAATATAGATTACCTTAAAAAATCAGAACTTTAATCTAATTGATTTATTAAAAATTCATCAAAAGAATAGTCGGTATAGATTTCTTTAATATATCTTTGATTTATTTTTCATAAATGTTTGTTTTTCTTTTTAAAAAAGAAACTTTTATTGCAGATTGTAAAATTTCTGTAGCAATATTTTAATTTATTATAAAGTTATTAATTCATAACTTGTGCTTTTAATACAGGATACATTTGATTTAAATAAAAGTTATTTCTATATTTTTATTGAAGTTGAGTCAAATACAACTCTTTTTTTTCACTTCCACCAAAAATATCCAAAATCAATGGAAAAAATTGCTAAATAATTTTATGGCATTAATTGTCAACATGGTGTTGACAATTACATTCACTTTGATAATATTAACTAACTTCCTGGCACTACAGTTCCATGATGGCCAAGGCCATCTGTCTACTGGCAGATTTCGAGACGGGAGATGTTTTCTCTTTACGGGGTAAGGTTGTCAGTCTTACCCCCAAAAGTCATATTAGGACGGAGCTTAAGGTTTAAAGTGGTTTCCGAACCGCTGCAAGTATCCATGGCACCGCCTGTACTTGAACCTCAAAACCTGTGACACCGAGCGATAGTCACTCTGTCATCAGGCCCGCACTGATAATATGCACGCAATAAAAAATTTTACGAACTTAACGTATGCACTTTTGGAGAGTACTGTTTGTATTTTTTATTAATCTAATGATGTTGACAATTGAAGCTCATACAATATTGTTATTATTACTGTTCTTATTATTACAATTATCATTAATAATAATAATAATAATATTTTTTATTATTATTATTATTTATTATTATTATTGTTTATTATTATTATAATTATTTATTATTGTTATTATTAGAGTGTTACTTTTTATAGATAAATTTAAATTTATATTTAAACATATCAAAATCTAATAATAAAAGAATAAAAGAGCTTATAAATTAAGGCTGTAATTGATTTTTCTAGATGTCAGCGCTTTTTACTTGTGATAATTTTCTATCACAAATGTACATATGTAGAAGATTCAGCTTTACTAGAATTGTTCCCAATTTCCTGTACTTACATTTTTCACAACAACTAAAGTTTCCAAGAGGAATATTTTGAGTTAGTATCTGACGAATTGTTACTGTTCAAATCCAACATATGGACCTTCCAATCTGCAGGTTTATCGTAGCCAATCCCAGTTTAGACATGGAGTCTTTCGATTTGACTCACTTAACCCACCTACTCCAAAAGCCACCTGATAGCCACCTGGTTAGCGTTCTGACCCTTTGGTACCACAGGCTCCAGGTTCAAATCCTGACGATAGCATGAATATTTTTATGAGTGATTCGGAATCTAACTGTAGGTTCCTGTACTTTAAACTGTAGGTTCCGTCTGTTTAGCCCTTGTGTGCACAAGATGACCGCAGGGCGACAAACCAAACCTACCCCAAATGGAAAAATAGTAATTATCAGACTGACACAAACGTGCTAGAGGAAAGAATGCCTTAATGATTCCCTGTAGTTGTCTTTCAAGCTTTCTTGCATTTTGCGGAACCATAAAAATAAGGTACCCATTCAGCTGAATGAGACCAAAAATGGCGCCTTTTCGAGTTTGGATTTTAAGAGCTGCAGTCCGGCTCGTAAAAAAAAAATGCGCTGACAGTAGCAGTAATGGGCCATAAAACGCTCCTCCCAGCAAAAATGAGGCCGAATGATTTTGGGCAATGAGCGCTAAAAATTGGAAAAGTAATATCGATACGATGATGGGAGATTGTTTCTGATGCGGCCCAGATTGAATCGATAGGAGACTGGAAATAACGCTCGAAACACACTTTCCCGCTGCTGTAAGTTGGGTAAAAAAATCGATAATTCTGATATTAAATGAAATCATACCGAGATAAATGCGTATCGGATCCTTGCAATGTTATAAAACGAATGTAAAAACCCGCCATCGATTGGAGAACTTAAATTACGCAGCAGAGTTTGATCCTTTACTTGATACGGGGGATTTCCTGCTCCTTTGCCACGTGGGGTTATTTAATAACGCTTCTCAAAATTTATGCCCCCAATTTATTCCGCATAGTGTTCCCTCTTTGCCTTAAATGATACAAAACACATCCGTGGAATGTGCAAGCTTTTTAAAAAAAAGGAATCAACATGCTTTACGGAAGTGATTGGCCATGTTGTGAATCACCGTTGTTGTAAGTAATTTGGCCTCGTAAAGAATGAAGTTAAAAGAAAATTTATCATTCGATTATTCTCTAATGTTTAAGAATAGTTTTTAAAATGTATATTTATTTCCTTATAAGAGTTGTATTAAAGGAGCTTTGTTTTAAATTCTTGAAACTTGTGAGGTTTAGTGAATTTATTTGTTTATGATCCTGGTTTATTTTATGTTCTGAATTCGTAATTTATGCATGAATATCTTTTGGTAGGCTGGGTGATTATAATTGAAGTCCCACTTTCAAAATGCGGAAAAAACAGAACCACTCGTCACAATGAGTTCAGATTTGAACTGAAGATACTTGAAGAAGGGGGAACAGTATGGCATCAAAAAAATAAATTCCAAAGAAAGTTCTACAGCTTCAATTCCATCCAATCAATTCCAAAGAAAGTTCTACAACTTTTCCCATCCAATTTGGTATGACCTTGCTGTAGTGGATGGGCTTTATTAAATGACTTCCAAGTTATTCAACAGTTGTAACACTTGGAAGTCATTTTTTTCCGTCAAAAAACCGAAACAATCAAGCCCATTGAACATTGCAGTTGGTTTAATGTGCAACTCATGTCAAATACGTTTAAATTTGATTCAAAATACCACTGGCAGCCGAACTCACTTTCTTTATGTCGCTTATAGCGCCACCTATTAAAAATTGCAACAATTGTGAATTGTTTTATGTACGATTAAAATATTTGATAATATTAATAAAGAAATTCTTCTTTTTAATGCCGTACCGTTTCTCCGGTTTTTTTTTTTTTTTTTTTTTTTTTTTTTTTTTTTTTTTTTTGTACAATCTTTTGAAATTGGGACTTTAATTATATCTGGACTTATATATATTCATTTCATATGCTTTACAATAATGGAATTCGTGCATACTATGTATATAGACTTAGTCTACTGACAAGTGATGAATGAAGTACATTGTATTGTATTAAAAGTATCATATGATGGAAAACCGCAGCTTTGTTTTATATTCTGGAAACTTGGGAGGTTTAATGAATTTATTTGTTTATGATCCTGGTTAGTTTCAAATTCTGAATTCATTAATTATACATGAACTTCTTTTGATATATAAATATCACTTGCTTTACTTTAATGGACCTTGTGTATACTATGTTTATATATTTTGAACAGCCTACTTACAGGTAATAAAGGGAGTACATTGTATTGACATTATAGTACATTGTACGTACTGTACCTGTTTTCTATATGATGGAAAACAGGAGCTTTGCTTTATATTAATGAATGTATTTGTTTAGGATTCTGGTTTGTTTTATGTTCTGAATTCGTTATTTATACATAAACATTTTTTGATATATAATTATTTCTGTTGTTTTACTTTAATGGACCTAGTGAAAACTATGTACATATACTTTGAACAGGTGATCAAGGGAGTACATTGTATTGGCCTTATAGTACATTATACGTGTCATATGATGGAAAATAGGAGCTTTACTTTATATTCCGGAAACTGGAGAGGTTTAATGAATTCCTTTGTTTATAATCCTCGATTGTTTCAAATTCGGAATTCACTAATTATACATGAACTTTTTTTAAATATAATCATTTGTAATTCCTGCACATTAATAGGCCTCATGTATGCTATATATATATATATATATATATATATATATATATATATATATACACTATGAACAGCCCACTGATAGGTGATGAAGGGAATAATTTACATTGTATTTATCATATGAGAAAAATCCGGAGCACTTCCCCCAACTCGAATGTCGTTGAGAGTCACTTATATATAAGCAGTGGCTTCAATGGACGTTGTAAGTGGATTCGAAATACAGCCGTTCTACAGTGTCCTAAAAGAGCGCACATAGAGGTAGAAGTAAACACAGACAGAGAGATAGCCACATGAAATTGAACCTCATCACTGCGTTGATGAATATTAACTTTCAATTATTCTGATTAATTAATTACAAGGAAATATATCTTTTAAAATGCTTGTATTGTAATTTTAACTTTCATATAAAATTAGTGAGCCCAGTTCTTTTGGGACCCCTTCACACGAAATGTTTATTAAAATAAGTTATAATGATATTATGTTCTATTCATTCTTTTTTTCCATGTTTTTTATGGATTTCTTACATATAAAAGAATTTGGGAGAAATCACCCTCAAATAGGCATAAAGAAAAGCAATTTTTAGGCTTTATTTATCATACAGATATTATATAATCATCTGCTTCTACTGATTGACAACTATCCATATGTTATTCTGTCTATTTATTCATATCTTCCATTGTTATTTGGGTTTATGGTTTGATGAGACATAAAGAAAAAACAATTTTAGGCATTCATCATAATGAAAATCGCTCATCTGCTTCAACTGGTTGACGATTCGTAATATGCTATTCTCTGTTCATTCTTGCTATTCCGTCTATTATTCATTCTTGCTATTCTGTCTATTATTCATTCTTGCTATTCTGTCTATTATTCATTCTTGCTATTCTGTCTATTATTCCTTCTTGCTATTCTGTCTATTATTCCTTCTTGTCTATTAATTCATCTCTGCCATTGTTATTTGTGGGTTGTTTTTTATAGTTTTTTCGTATATGAACGAATATTCTTCTATTAATAAGACATAAAGGAAAGCAATTTTAGGTATTCTATATAATGGAAATCACACAACTGCTTTAACTGACTGACAATTGGCAATATCCTATTATGTCTATTTATTCATCTCTTCCATTGCTATTTTATGGTTTTCCTTATGTGAACGAATATGCATTGATTAATAAGACATGAAGGAAAGCAATTTTTAGGCATTCTTTATAGTGAAATTATTATGTGCTCATCTGTTTGAACTGATTGACAATTGGCAATATACTATTCTGTCTATTCATTCACCTCTTCTATTGTTACTTGGTTTTCTTTTTCTATTATATAAACGAATATTCTTCTATTAATAAGAATAAAGGAAAGCAATTTCAGGCGTTCATTATAAGAAAATCTCTCACCTGCTTCAACTGACTGACAATTGGCAATATGCTATTCTGTCTATTCATTCCTAGACTTCCATTGTTTTATAGTTTTCCTTGTGTAAACGAATGTGCAATTAATAAGACATAAAGAAAAGCAATTTCAGGCGTATCTTATATTCTTATATGGAAATATATGGGATCTTGCACGAAAACTATAAAATTTTTAATTGCTTTGTAAGTTAGAGAAAATATGTTTTAACGCAGTTCTATGCTATATCCAGAAAACTTTCGAATTCTATGCAATTTATGAAAATATAAGGATAAACATTTTTAGCCAAGTAAGAAATATTTTATCTGGAAAATTTTTTACTCAAGTTTCTTTTAAACATAATATCTGTTTTCTAAACACTCAGTTAAAAATATTTATTGTTTGTTAAAGTTGTTCGGGAAAATACTTCCTGAATAAATATAATTTAAATTTGAACGCTTTACAAAAATAGAGCAGAGCAAAAAGTGTACTTCTGAATAAAGAATATTGTTTAGTAGATAAAAATATAGCGATTTTTAAGCAGATAAATCGATGGTAAAAACTGCAAGAAAATTGTTTTTTAACAAAAAACAGAAGAAAGTGTTATTATTTTTATGAATTATTTTTTATCTGTTTTTATATTTGTTTAAAATAGTTTAAACGACTTTTTAAACTTATTTTACAATGTTATCAATTTTCTAACTTTGATATTTTTTTCATTTCTTCATGGAGAATAGAGATAGTTTCTCCTTTTAACTTTTGCAAAATATACTTCGATATAAAAATAATTTGAAGTTCACAACTTTTTGATATTTGTGGCAATTTAACTGTGCTTTTAAATTTTCTGTTTGTTGCAGTATTGAATACATTCATTGATACAAGAAATTGTTTTCACTTTTTTTTTTCAATTTTTTTTTTTGGTATTAATATAAATTTGTATCAAACATTTTTGAAAAATCTATTCATTAAAATGGTTTAAATGATCCCGATTCTAAAATATTGATTAATTCATTCACTATTGTTAAATCTATACCCGTTAATTGACCCAAAGTTTGCCAATTTGATATATTTTTAATTTAAATTAAATTAAAATATATAAAATTTATTTCATTTTGATACATAGATTTTAATTTTATATATAGATATACAGATTTTAATTTTATATATAAACATATAGATTTAAATTTTATATATAGAGTTTAATTTTGTATATAGATACACATAGATTTTAATTTTATATATAGATATATATAAATTTTAATTTTATATATAAACATATATAAATTTAAATTGATATATAGATTTTAACTTTATATACAGATATATATAGAGAGAGATTTTAATTTTATATATCCATATTATATATAGATTTTATATATAGGTATATGATATTTAAATTTATATATAGATTTTAATTTTATATATACACATATATAAATTTAAATTGATATATAGATTTTAACTTTATATAGATATATATATAGAGAGATTTTAATTTTATATATCCATATGATATATAGATTTTAATTTTGTATATAGATATATATAGATTTAACTTGATATATAGATTTTAATTTTATATATAGATATGCAGATTTAAATTGATATGTATTTTATAATTTTATATATTGGTATATAGATTTAAATTTATATATAGATTTTAATTTTATATATAAACATATATAGATTTAAATTGACATATAGATTTTAATTTTATATGTAGATATATAGATTTATATATATATATATATATATATAAATTAAATAATAAATAATAGTTTTATATAATGTTTGTTAAAAAATTATTTATGAAATTATTTTTATTTATTCAATTTTTTAATGTGTTTGTTACTTTTAGCTTTAAACAACTACGTCATTGAAGCTCAGTGTCTTCTACTCTGTATCAAAATCATAAGCAAAGCACAACAATTTTAAAAAGCTGTTGTCCCAAATTAATTTTTTCACCAAACAAAGTAAACTTCAAAAACAAGCAAAGGCAGAGAGCTCGGACTTATTATAATTACAATTACTTCTAAACTTACCGGAATGTCTGAAAACAAAAAAAAAAAAAAAAAAAAAAAAAAAAAAAACAGTTTCAATTACTGGCCGCATTGTTCATTATTTTGTTTTGAATAATAAACTTCAGCGACATAAAGCAAGCATTCTGTTGCGTATGCAATTAATTAAACGTATGAGACGCTTTCGTACGTCTGCAAAAAAAAAAATAAATAAATGAATAAAAAAATTATAATAATACAAGAAGTCCTTTATTCAAACTAACTCGCGAAGGGTTACCCAAAATTTAGTTATCAAGAAACACAATGAATACAGTTTTGGAAGAATCCTTCGGATGAACTTTTCATGTTTTGTCGAAATAAGAATAATTCTCTTTGTTTCTGTTGTTCCATTTCGGAACTTTTCATTCTTTTCTTTTTTCTTTTTTTTTTTTTTCATTGTAAAAGTAAATAATTTAATGTTGCAGTACAAGTTAAAGAAAAGTTCCCGCTGTTCTGGAAAAGGATATGTTTGTTTATTGCTTGCATAGAATGGAATAAAAAAACACAATTTCTGCTTTTTCTATTTTTTTTTTTTTAACAAAAATTGAATACAATGAGAACTATATTCTTTTGCATGAAGTTTCTGTTGAGGTTTAATTTCTAAGAAAAATATCATTTGTTCCATTCTATTCAACCAGGTCTTATGGATTTTGTTGTTAACCAAATATTTTACTTTTTTTTTTTTTAATGTTGATGATTTCTGTTTAGGTGCTTTAACTTTCGTAATATGCCACTAATAATACATAAGAGCAGCAATATTATATTATCTTTGTAGACGAAATTTTAATCAAATACAAAAGTCGAGAACAATCCAAGATAATAAGCTATTATAGAAGGAATAATAACATTGCTACTTTAGCTGTTTCAGAAAAATTTTAATCAAAATAAAGAACAAGCTAAACCGCCAAAATTCCGACCGATCACTTTTAACAAAACAAGTGAGCAACATAAACCTTCAAATAGTTAAAATTTTAACTAAACAAATGAGCAGATGAAATTTTAACCAATTGATTGAAGTACCGAAATCGGCCAAACAGCTGAAATTTTGACAGAAGAAATGAGTAGTTAAAATTTCGACCAAACTAAAATGAACAGCTTAAAATGGAGAAACAAATTTTAAACAAACGAAGGGACAGCTGAAGTTTGCCGCCAATGCACTTATGCTGACTTTTTTTCCAATCCTCAATGCATGCTAAAAAGTCATCGGCAGGGATGGCCTTCAAAGCGCACGTCGATTCACGTTAAATCTCTTCCGTCGACTCACAATGGCGCCCCCAGAGTGGTCTTTTAAGTTTAGGGAATAGCCAGAGGTGGCACGATGTGAATACGGTGGTTGTGGAACGATGTGGTTTTCATTTTTGGTGAAAACGTCACGAGAATCAATGCAGTGTGAGCTGGCGCATTGAGTGTTTCGTTACCCATCGAGATTTGGCGCGTTTGAAGACCAAAATGGAATTTACCGATCCTTTTGAAATTCCAACATCATCAGCAAGGTTTCCAATTGTAAATCGATGGTTTGTAAGCACAAATCTTTAATTTTTGGAACGGGAGCTTCGTCGGTTGAGGTTGATCGTCGACCAGAGGGCTTTTTGTCTTCAACGCGTTCTCTGCCTTCTTTAAACTGTTTATACCACTATACCACTTATAAACATTTTTCCCGATATAGGAACGCTCACCGAATTCCCTCTGCAACATTCTATACGATTCCGCAAACAAAATTGAATGCAAGTTCTTTGTTAAATGAATTCAGTCATATGAAAAATCGTTGGAATCAGTTTTAGCATCTCACAAAGCCAAGCATAACTCAAATACTATTTTGACATGAAATTTCACACAGATGTCAAGGACAGTGCCAAAAACCTATAAAAGAAAAAAAGTTGAATTTTGAATTGACAATTGGCCTTACTTTTTGGACACACTAGTATTAACCGAACAAATAAACAACATAAAACGGCTAAACAGCTGAAATTTTGACTGAAAAATGAACAGAAGAAATTTTAATCAAGCCCAAAACAGAGAAACACATTTTAACTAAACGAAGAGAAAGCTGAAATTTTAACCAAACGATTTAACAGTTGAAATCGACCAATACCTGAAATTTTAATCGAACAAATAAAAAATATTTAGATTAATATTCATATTTTAATTAATTTTTTTGACAGCAAAAAACTGTTTGACGATCAGTCTCATGCCCCTTTCATTTTGAACAAATATTGTTAATTTCTGATGTACCATCAGTAATATCTTTATATTTATGCTGAACTTTTCCGAAATGCTATTTTTTCTGTTCTTTTGTACAAGAATAATCAATTCTTCATTTTCAACCCAATATTTTTTCAATACGAGTAAATGTGAATTATATCAACATTTTTTTTTTTTTATTTCTAATGCAAAACATTTAGACAGTTGTCTTCGATGCCTTAAGGCAAGCGCTGCACCGACGTTACTCACGTTACCCAGGAGGTGAGTGTAGCTTGAAGATAAGCTACGGACACTGAGTCACACTGCCCCCGCAACGCTCTACGATACTATTAGACCAGGACCTATGCTTTAAAGTGGTTTCCGAACTACTACAAACATCCATGGCACCACCGGTATCCAAAATTTAAAATATTGTTTAAAGCACTCATATGTTGTTGTTCTAATGGAGTTGTCAATACAGAGACAGTTAATCCTTATTCCCTAAGCAAGGGCTGCACCTCTGTTACTCATTTAGCATTACCCAGGAAGCACGTGTAGCTTCAAGATACACTACGGTACGTAACACTACCCTTAAAAAGCTCTACGATCTATTAGAACAGGGCCTACGATTTAAAATGGATTCCGAACTACAACAAGCATCCATGACACCGGCGGGACTCAAACCCGAAACCTGCGGTACCTAATTACATCAACATTGACCTATGAAAAAGTGTTACGAATATAATAATTCAATATATTGACACTTTTTCTCAAGTAAAACTACATTAGCGTTGTAGAATAACTAATGGCCTATAAAGTGGTTAATACCCTCCTTGTGGATTTCCAAGAATAAGAATTCTACATTTGCGTAAGGAGTTGAGTAAAATCCATAAAATTTTGATGTGAAAGTCAGCGTGGATAACATGAGTGCAAAGTGCACTTCTCAAACATCTCACAGAAATTTACTGCTTGTCAAAACAGTAACTTAATGTATATTACCAGCGGAAATGCCATAAATAACCCTTTGCTCTTAATTTAGAACACCACCGCCTTATTAACACTTTACTTAACAATAGCCCTAGTAAAGGATCTTTTATTAGTTTAAATCTGAAGATGACGTTAATGGGTTACTCAAACCAAATAATTACACTTCGTAATTTATCGCGAGCCAAGGTTGGCAATGCAATTTTCCTTAAAACCCAAAAGTAGGCAGATGAAATTAGCAAGAACAAAGAAAAAAATAAGCCCAGGATATATCTGTGGGAGACTATTATTCACTACAACAATGAAAGAAATAATTGTATTTCAGCTGAACTTTGAGTCATATTGGAGAAGATCTGAAAGATGACAACTGAATAGACCATTGGTTATGAGAGGTATTTATTCCATAGAATCTACTTTTCCATCGAATCTATTACGAAGTTGTTTTTTTTTTTTAAAAAACGCGAATATACCGTAAATCACTAGCTTGAAATAAACCTCTTTTTTTTTTTTTTTAACTATTACTCAGAAATGCTCAGCTCTGCAAAACTGTGGAACTGCACGTGGCAACATGTTACAAGATTCCAAAAGTAATACAATTATATTTCACTTAGAAATTAAATTGCAAGTCTGAAGCACATTGTCTGTGTAGTCAAGGAGTAGCACGCCATCAGTCGCTTAGTGGAAGCCATTGTTGGATTACTTTGCACAAAGTTAATGCTGAAATAATTAAGTTAACTATAACAAACTAATTTATATCGCAATTCTCCAGAGTAACTCCTTTCAGGATATAGATGTAAAATGGTGACTTAGGTAAAGTTAAAATTCAAAAGACATGATCTGCTTAAATATCTCGGTGGAATAAATGAAAATAAAAATAAATAAATGGTACTTTGCTAAGAGATTTTCAAGCAAACGTACTTTAAGACAACATCTTTTTTTTAATTCCAATGCAGCTGGCAAACACTTATACAGCTTGGTCTTGATGCCTTGAAGGCAAGCGCTGCACAGACGTTACTCACTTTACTCACCCAGGGGGCTCGTGTAACTCGAAGATAAGCCCGGACGCGGGAGTAACAATGCCCCGCAACGCTCTACGATCCTATTAGAAGCGGGACCTACGGTTTAAAGTGGATTCCGAACCAATACACACACCCATGGGCAAGTCGGGATTTGAACCCGATACCTATGGTACCGAGCGCCAGAGCGCTAGCCGCTCGGCCATCAGGCCCCACGCTCTTCTCTATAAGGTGCTTTATTATTTGGCCACGACAGAACTTTGACTTGATGTTTGTATTCCTGAGCTTCCTTTCCCCGATGGGCCTCAATTTCTGTAGAACAAACTATAAACAGTTGACTATTAGATAAATTACCCAGAATAATAGAAAAAAATTACTAAATTAAATTATTCCGTGGTCTTTTAATATTAATATTAGGGACCGTAAATTGTAATGTCCTGGATTGCGGTGTTCTCGAGGTTATCAATAGAATTAAAGAAATTTTATAAAATGCGCTTAAGGAAGTCTTTAAGTGGAGGAATATTAATAGCTTGCTGTATTTCTTATATACCATTTATCTGCTGTGATTTGACAAGAGTGATAACTTGAAAAGTTTCAATGATTTTTAAGTTAGACTTAGCGACATAAGACCAGATCGGAAATGCGTAAGTAATTATACGTCTCAGAATAACTATATACAAAAGTTTTTTATTGTTCCTGCTCGTGCTAAAATATCTATTGATAAGAGGAAAGACTTTTCTGAAATTCATGTGGAATTTATTTTTAGTATGTTCAAAAATGTTTTTTTTTTCCATTTGAGATGCTGGTCTAAGTAAATATTTTGAACTCTTTTTTCCAAGGAACGATGGTATCATTAATTTTAATATTTTTTTTTTTTTTATTACGTACCCATAACAGAACTACCTCAGTTTTATCAGCATTTAATGTGATTTGCTACTTGTCAAACGAATTATTAAAGATTTTAAGATGATTTGTTAGCATGACAGCAAGATATTTAATTTTATCGCTCTTGAAAAGGGTATCTATATTATCGGCATAAATTGCAGTCAGAACTTTGGGGTTAGAAAGGCCTATCGGAGACAAAAAATAAAGAAAAGAAGGCGGGAAATCTCACTTCCCTAGGGAGTGCCTGACAAAATATTTCTAAAAATCGAATGAGTTGTATTTACTTTCGAGAATTTTCTATCGTGAAGATAGGACTGGATTAATTAATTGAGCGAATATTGAAAAATAAAAATAATTACTTTATAAATAATTAGGTCATTAATCCAAACTCTTTTTGAAAGTTTTCTGGATATCAAGGAAAACCGCTACACTAACATTGTTTACTTTGAAAGCCATCTGTGATATATTCTAGTGTACGAAGTAATTGGTGGGTTGTGGATAAGTTTTTACGGAATCCAAATTGTTCAGGGTTAAGAAAGTTATTGTTAGAAACAAAATAATTGTATTTATTATAAATAATAGTTTCGGCGATTTTACTAAGGAAAGAGAGCAGAGAAATAAGTCTGTAATTTTTAGAAATTCTTGAATCTTTTCGTAGTTTCAGAGTGGAAATAACAGCTGCCATCTTCCATGCAGTTTGGAAAGTATTTGAGTTCTAAAATTTTATTAATGATGTTACACAAAAGGATAAGAGTAACCGGCGGAAAGTGTTTAATTATCTTATGGATAATAGTGTCAAGACCTGGGATTTTCATTGATCTTTAAGTTTTTAATAATGATCTCGATTTCCAAACTGCTTAGTAAGAGTAAGAGAATCGTTGTGAATTTTAGCATAAAAATTAAAAAATTTGGATTAGTTAATAGTTTTTTCTATATCGGAGTTATTATTATTATTAAGTTGTAATTGGTTTTCTAGTTTATTTGCTATAATCTTGGCTTTATTTTTATCAGAGCTGGCGGCCACGAGGTATCAATTGGACAATTGAAGAATGAACGAATCTCTTGATGATGAGCCGCCAAATGCTTATTGTCATTGATTATTGAAAGTGTTGTCTTTGGTCCATTGCTCCATCGAATTGTTATGCCTTATTTTTTAACTAATATTAATATAAAAATTTTTAAAAAAAAGGAGGAAAGAAACATATACGAATATATTCAAAAGAGAAAATAATTAATACAATGAAATTATAATTAATACAATGAAATTATAATTAATACAATGAAATTATAATTAATTCAATGAAATTATAATTAATACAATGAAATTATATTTAATACAATGAAATTATAATTAATACAAGAAAAAGTATGACTGAGCTGCCAAGTGGAGCTTGCTCTGTGATACTTCAGAAAGAGAACATTAACTGACGATATTCAGACCAGTTCTAGGACCTTTTTTTTGATTTTGAAATAGAGTAATGTTCAATATGTTTTCGAAATATATTATTCTGATAATTTTATATTTCAAAGTGATTTTCCCAATTGGAAAAATGCTTTTACAGGGTATTCATTAAATATTGGTACACCTTTAAGGGAAGATAGGCTGAGAATTGCATAGAATTTCGAGAATTGCATAATAAGCATGAATGGAGAACGTCATAGGAAAGTGATAATAGATGTACAAAAATGAAGAAACACAGACAGATATTACCAGAAATATATTCAAAAGGTATAAAATATTACTGTGTAAACTACTACGTGACTACTACTACTACTACTATATAAACGTTACAATATAAACGTATAAAATATTACTACTCTTAAATATTACGTATGATGTTGATGATATAGATTATATAGATGGTAGATGATACCATGTGAAAAGGTTGCAAAAGCTGTTGAATTTTCCCCCATTGCAAGCAATGCATGCGTTACCCAGACGGACCATGGATCGATGCATCTGGTCAAATACACTGAATTTTCTGGAATATCTTAGCAGCAGCGCAAGCGATGAGAAGAATTTTGAAGCTTGACGGGGTGTTGCACACACAACAGCTTTAAGTGCTCCCGAAGAAAGAAATACACGCTGTTGCTCCGGTACATCTCTCTTTGTGAAAGCCGTTCACTATACAGTCTTTCAGCTGCTCGTGAATTGCTGTCAGCCAATCCGCGCCCGAAGTCAAACGTTGCATGTTTTTTCAAGGCGATTACTACTGAAAGATTACGATAAAGCAGATATTACCTCCAGCGCTCTAGTGAACAGCGCAACCTAACTGTGTGCAATGATGTTTCGGTCCATAGTTGATATGCAATGGATTAATCCTTTTGATGTGCCCTACCTCCCCTTAAAGTTTGTACCAATACTTATGGGACATCTTGTCGAGGCATGTTATCAATAAATATTATTAAATCTGAAAAACTAGGGATGGCATGTCTACCGTATATGTAAAAGTATGTAGTTAAATTGTTATAATTATTAACGTTAAATCTGGTGCCGTTTTTTAAATAATTTGATAAGTAATTAATATTTACCGAACTGGATATCGAATGTTAGTTAAAATTATTCTCAATAATTATTATCGTTAAATCTGATGTTGTGGTGGAAGCATATTAATCTGGTAAATCAACTAAAGAACGATATGCTAGCAAACCCTGTCATGAAAAAAAATATTATTATTAAATTGGCTCATATGGCTGTAGGAGCGTCACGCAGCCAGATCAGACTTCTTCCTACGGTGCTCCATCACAACAGAAGCTGCCCTGTTTTCTCCATCCATGAGTAGATTACTCATGGGATGCCCATCCCGCATTGCAGGACACTGCGAATTAGTCACAACACACACATACACACATAATTTGTAATGGTTTAGCAGAAGATCCGAATATTAATTAAAATTGATATCGATAATTATCAACATTAAATCTGGTTCTATGGTAAGAGCATATCAATCTGATATGAATTTATTAATCATAAAGCATAATTAATCATAAATGTTAATCTTCATCAGAATGACAAAGATTAATTTTCTAGTGCAATAAATGTAACTATATATTGCATTTTTATCCAACATTAACAGAAATGCTGATTTATAGAATAATCTTTCACTTCTATTTCGTTTGAAGTGAAAGACTCTTAAAAAATTATCTTATAAGCAAAATTTTCTTGTATTTAGAATCAGATGAATTATTTAGAAACTATACTATTCATTTAAAAAGATTATAAATTGTTCCTTTAAGTTGGGTATATGTTTTCATGCCCCTCCACAAAAAAAAAAATAATGATTACGTCTTTAAGAACGCCCCTTTTCTTTAATTAAAAAATTCTTTTCTGCCTTTCATCAAGCTCCAAATTAAATCTAACTGGAGGAAGCAAAAAGAAAAACAATTTTCTCAAATTCTTTTTTCACCAATAATGTTCCCCATCAAATTGAGCAGAAAACACGAATCATATTAGGGGCTCGAACAATTTAATTTTCTTTCCCTATTTGTAAGAATGAGAACTTCATTTTGGCCATTGGGATAGGGAAAAAATGAACTGGATAGAAGTACTTTGTCGTAATAATATGTATTATTTATAGAAATGCTTCATGACAGCGGCGAAATTAAGTCTTCAACAGATATGGAGATAGAAAAAAGATGTCTTCTGATTAATTGCTAGTATAAAGGTCTCTTGATTTTTCTAGAATTTTTATATCTTTTGATAAGGCATACCTGGCTTGGAAGTAATGTTAATTTATTTTCATGAAAAGTTAATTTGTGGCTGGTATGCGTGGAAACTTCTAAATGAGAACATTTAAACATTGGTTTAACATCGGTTATTTCGATCCTAAATTCTTAGTTGTGTGTTTTAGGTGAGTGAAAAGGAAGTTTATTTTAAAAGAATAAAGTTTATTTTAGGCGAATGAAGTATATATTTGGTGAATCAAAGTTTATTTTAAATTAATTAAGAAATCATTATTAGTATTATTTAAATTATGTTGAACACTTCTGAAAGTAGGCATTTTTCTTTTTGCCATTAGGCTTTAAGCATGCGATTAATTTAATTCCTAATTTTACAAATTATCAATTTCTTTGGCAGGTGTATCGGTTATTCTATCATAAATTCCTTAGTGGGGTGCTTTAGGTGAATGAAGAATAAAGTATATTTTAAAAATTAAATGAATGAAGCTTATTTTAAATGAATGAAGCTTAATTTATATGTAGTGTTTATAGTGAAAGTTTTAAGAATGAAATTTAATTACGTTGACTGATATTTATAGTGAATGGTATTTATTTATTTTAACAAAGCTTATTTTTATTACACAATTTATAAGAATAAGAACTTCATTCTGGGCATCGGGATAGCAAAAAAAGTCACGCGAAGGGAACTGATAGAAGTACTTTGTCATAATAATATGTATTATTTATGAAAATGCTTCATGACAGCGAAGAAATGAAGTCTTCAAAAGATGTGGAGATAGAAAAAGATTTTCTTCTGATTAATTGCTAATATAAAAGGTCTCTTGATTTTTCTAGAATTTTTATATCTTTTGATAAGGCATACGTACCTTTGAATAAATCTTCGTGAAAAGTTAATTTGCAGCTAGTATGCGTAGAAACTTCTAAATGAGAACATTTAAAATAGTGATAAAGATATGTATATGAAAAAGGAACTTATTTCAGATATACTTATTGGTATTTATTACGGTGTTTTATTAGTATTATTTATATTAAGTTGAAAGTATTAATAGTATTATTTAAATTATGCTGAATACTTAAGTAATCTGAAAAGTAGTTTTTTTCTTTGGCATTAGATTTCAACATATGATTAAATTAATCAATCCCTTATTTTAAAAAATTGTAGATTTTTTTGGTAGGTTTATTGATTGTTTCGATCATAAATTCCGTAAATTCCTTAAAAATTGGAAGAAAAAATTTATATATTTTTATGGTATTTTATTAGTATTATTTAAATTATGTTGAAGTATTATAGTATTATTTAAATATGCTAAACACTTCTGAAAGTAGTCATTGTTTTTTTTTTTGGATTAATTAGACTTGCAACTTATGAATAATTTAATTCCTATTTTATAAATTATCGATTTCTTTGGCAGGTGTATTGGTTATTTCGATCCTAAATTCCTTAGTCGTGTGTTTTAGGTGAGTGAAGAATGAAGTTTATTCTAAAAGAAGTGACATATATTTTAGGCAAATGAAGTATATTTTTGGAAAATTAAAATTTACTTTAGGTGAATGAAGTTTTATTTTAAGACATAAGAAATGAGGTTAATTTAAATGACTGATATTTATAGTGAAAGTTTTAAGGTGAATGATATTTATTTATTTTAATGAAATTTATTTTTATCACACTATTTGTAAGAATAAGAACTTCATTTTGCCATTGGGATGAAAAAAAAATGTCACGCAAAGGAACTCGGTAGAAGTACTTTGTCATAATAATATGTATTATTTATAGAAATGCTTCAATGACAGCGCCGAAATGAAGTTTTCAAAAGATATGGAGATATAAAAAAATGTCTTCTGATTAATTTACTGATATAAAAGATCTCTTGATTTTTCTAGAATTTTTATATCTTTTGATAAGGCATACTTGGCTTTAAAGAATTCTTAATTTATTTTCATGAAAAGTTAATTTGCAACTATGAGTAGAAACTTGTAGAGTAGGTGTATTTTGACAGGTTTCTGGTGGTTCACCCTGAATAATGCTAAAATGGCTACAATTCTGCAGTTCTAGGGTGAATTATACTAGTACATCAGCTGAAAATATCTGCATTTAAATGCAACAATAACAATTATTATTCAATAATATTTAATCAACAATTAAATTCTCTAAACATTGTTTTTTATAATTATAATGGGGGTTAGTAACCTGTTTCATATCAAAATTTCATGTTGTCAATTCTTCCATTTTCTAAACCGACAATCTCAGAAGAAAGAACGTATTCTTTGTTACTTCAAAAAGAAAAAAAAAATATGGCAATTAAATTTTTCACTAAGACGATAACATTTTTACAACTTTCACAAATTATTCCGAAATATTGCATAAATAAAACAGTTTAACATAAATGTGTTATCCACAAAATTGAAAAAAAGGATTGCCAGAACATCTTTCCAGAAACTAGTGTCACAAAGTATTAATTTTCTTCCCTGATATTTCTATGACGGAAAAGCTATCGATAAAAGCCTTTCAAAACCTGGTATAATAACACACACGTTCCCCTGGCTGCTAATAAATGATACAAAAATTCCTCACGGAAAAGACAAAGTAAATATCACGAAAAAGAAGATCTTGCCATCGACGTATAAAGACTGTCAATGGAGTAAGCTTCTCTTGAAAAGAAAACATACACACTCATTATCTCCCATTGTATAATCACAATGGGTAAAGGATACCAAAAAGTATTGAACTCTTAGAAGACAAACATTCTTTTGATTGAGCGTTGAGTTTGAGATACATATCTTTTTTTTTTTTCCTTTCTATCTTCTTTTTTTCTTTTTACCAAACTACACACCATTCATTGTTATTCCCAGGAGAAATTTTCATCAATGTTTAATGGGTAAAAAGGTCGGGTATCACTTTTGTTGATTATGCTGCGTTTTAAATTATTTTTAATTGCGGGGTTTATTTTTAATGTTGTTGGTGACAGAATGGATTTGCTCAGGGTAATGATGTTGCAATTAATTTTGACAAATCGAATTAATATAGGGTGGTGTGGTTTTTTTTTTTTTTTCTCTTCTTGACAATTCCTGGGGTCCAATAATTACCTTTTTTCTGTGCTCTTTTTAAAGTAAAGCATCTGATTTCTTTCAGTTGCATACTATATTGCATCAATTTTCCATGGTTATTCTTTTTGGACCGTTTGTACTGATGTGTTTTAAAAACACATTGAAGATTTTGATGTAAAAAAAAACTTTATGTTGTGATTGAAAGGAAATTTTTTTAAAATGGGAAATTATTATTAAATACGGGTTTGTAATATCAGATTGATTAAATAATATAAACCAAATGAACCTTATCCTTTTTTTTTTTCATAAACTTTCATAAAATTTATCCTTTTTTTCATGTTATTCAATATTCCTTATTTTTTTCGATTACCTTGAATACACTACATTTTGCTTTTAAATATCAGTTAATAATTTCATAGATAATAAATTGATATTTTTAAATAAATTAAAATATTGCATATATGTATATCATTCATAAGCACATTAAGGATCAAAATATTTTTTCATATCAAGAAATATTGCATATATCCTTACATTTTTACTGCATGGTATTTAGCATCGCAATGACGTAAAAACACAAATTTTAATGATTTAAATTTTTACAATACATAAATTTGCAATGTTTCTAAACTTCACTATAAAATAACTTTTATTAATCTAAATACCCCTTTTACATTACTCATTAAGAAATTATTTAAAACATACATTACACAGTTTGTAGGAGCATCGTTGAATACATTACAGAAAAAATATCTTGACTAACTTTCAATGCAACTAAAAAAGTTAATTTCGATGAAAGATTTTTTGGTTACTCATTGCTTTTTGATTGTTCAAGAGAAGCTCAATTTCATACGTGTAATATGTAAAGAGCAAATAACATGTACTATATGTAAAGAGCAAATATTTTGAGTAACTTATAGTCTAACTTCTGGCACTCGACACCACAGGTTTCAGGTTCGAGTTGCCATGGATGTTTGTATTATTTCGGAATCCACTTTAAGCCGTAGGTCACGGTCTTCTATGACTGTTGAGCTTTGGTCTTAGAGCTAACAACCCTACCCCGTAAAAAGAAAAGTATCTCTCGTCTTGAAATCTACCAGTAGGTAGACGGCCTACATCTGGCTGTTTGCAAATGATGATGATAGTCTAAATGCGAAAAATCAGATAATTTCAAAGTGATATCCTTTGAATGCTCGTAATATGTTCAAGTTGAACTGTATTCCCTACAATGTATGAGCAAACATCTTAAAAGCAAATGTTTTGACTAATTTAAAATCCAACAACAAAAAATAATAAATTTCGATGCGATATCCCTTGTCTGGTTAGTATTTGCAATTGGTACTCGATTTCATGCAATGGATCAGAAAGCATCTGAGTAAAAAATATCTTGAATACAACTACAAAAAATATCTTACAATACAACTACGAAATTCAATTAATTTTGATGTGAGATCATCTAGTTGCTTTCAGTAGGTTCAAGTGGCACTTGATTTTATGTATTTTTTTTTTTTTCTAATGCAGCGGGCACTTAGACATTTACGTCTTTGATGCCTTACAATGCACTGATGTTACTCAAACATTACTGAGGAAAAAAAGATAAGCCACGGAACGGAGTAACAATGCCCCCGCAACGCTCTACACAAAATTTAAAGTGGATTCCGAATCACTTTTAACCTCCACGGCACCGTGGGACTCGAACCCGAAACCTTGGTACCGAGCCCAGAGCGCTAGCCACTGGCCATTCAGGTCCTATTTTATGTAATATATGAGAAAGCATTTGAGTTATGAATAAATAGCAGCTGTAATGTGCTGTTTCAGTTGCTCTAAATTAGAACGAGGTGCCATAGAGACACACAGGCTCTTATTAAAAATTAAATTCGAACATATTAGAATTTCATTCCTTGAAATGCACATCAAAAATTAAGTCCCACATCAAAATAGTCGAACTTAAGTAGTTACACATAAATTTGTCGAAGTTTATTCCCCTTGTTATATATTATTATTATAAGTTTATTCCTCTTGTTATATAATTTATAAATATCATCAATGTCATACTTGTAAAGAATTTTTGAAATTATATTTCTGACCTTTATATATTCTACAGAAACATTTCCATGCCTGAAAAATTTTACACACGCACCTCATTCAAGTACTCTACTTTTCAAATAAATCACTTGAAAAATTAGCTAATTACTCAATTTTAACTGAATGCTAAATAGGTAAATTAGTCAATTAAGATTCATATAATCTGCAATTAGTTTGCTTATGATGAATTAGTTGTTGTTGATGTTTCATTTTACATAAGAGATTTAGGTACCTTTTCAACACGGCTTGATGATTAATTAACGTAACGGTAAATATTACGGTGTAAATAGGGAAATTTACGCGAACACGATAAGCACACAATTTAACAATATTAATTTAGCACACAATATTAAATGGAGACAAATGTTTTTAGGTAAGTGAAAGGCTTCCTCTAAAGCAAGTGACAGGTGTCAGTGATAAATATGTCTTGGCGAAATTAGCTTGAGGCTGAACAGCAACAGGAATGGTGAAAGTTGCAACACTACAGAGCTCCAGCAACCAAAATAGGCAAATTGAAAGCTTAATAAAATGAAGGCACAAACGTGAACAGGTCCATAATTGCAAAACTCTCTTCTGAATGGTTAAATTAAATTGTGGTTTAAAAAGCGCACATAAATCAAACAGAGCTTAACTGACAGTTAATCCAAAATTTCTGACAGTCTGCGGAAAAGTTGAAATAAGTGTTTGCTATATTACTTTAATGAATTATTGCCGGGTTGGTCACGTCATATTTCATATGCTATGCATCAGTTTATTTTTTATTCCTTATAGAACTTTAAAAAAAATTATATTTAATATTAATTAAAAAATATTTATTAATATCACAGGAAGTAGTTTGGATGAAATTAAATCATTAGGTCTGAAACAGAAATAGTTTTCAGATTCCAGACATTTAATTTTAATTTCTGTATTTATTTAATTTTATTACTGATTTTTATTTTAATTAATTTTATTTATTTAATTTTATTTTATTTCTGATTTTTTTTTTTTCTTTAAGTCCAATTTCAAAATTCCTGAAGGCATGTATAACGTATTCTTCTTCAATTGGTATTTAATTTTATTTTATTTCTGATTTTATTTTTCTTCTGATGTCAAGCGACCTGGGTGCCAAGTGGCTAACTCTATGACGCTGCTTCTTCCATTGCTTCATTTCAAATTGGAGGTGGCATGGATGTTTGTTAGTGGTTTAGAATTCTCTTTAAACTGCTAGGTCCGGTCTATTTTATTTTTATTTCTTCATAAGTCCAATTTCAAAATTCATGAAAGTCATGTATGATGTACTACAAGCTTTTTTCAATTACAATGTTAGTAATGAAGAAGAGATTTTGATCATTTGTATAGTCTCAGGAAAAAAAAATTTATAAAGCAGCTATTGTAAACGCAGAAACTTGATGGTCTGCATCAAACTTTGAAATTAAGTTTTTGTATTGATTTAATTTTATTTCTAATTTTATGGCTTCTTAAGTTTAATTTCATATTTCATAAGAGCATGTGGGGTTGTTTTATAAACAAGGGTCAGATTTGGCTAATGTAAAGCTAATAATTATTTGGCTAACAATAATGATTCGGATGATAATGATACTGATTTGTCTGATAATAATTTAAAAATTGCAATGAGAAAAATGAAACACTACATAAAAGATGTATGCAATTAAAAAAAAAAATTTATAAAATTTAGATAAATAAGTTAGATAAAATTTAATAATATAAATAATAATGTATAATTTAATAATATAAATAGTATGTAATTTAATAATATAAATAATATATAATTTAATAATATAAATAATATATAATTTAAAAAAAAAGTAAATAATTATTAATAATTACAATTTCTCGTCATGAAGGGTTTTTTTTTCGGACAATTCTATTACATTGGAGACGAGATATGAATAAAGCATCTTTTATACCTACTTCACTGATCTAGTATATAGGACATTAATTATAGAATTGGACACATATTTTGGATGATAGTTACATCTCTTTATACAAAAATCTGAGATTTGTCTATCCTCTTGATTGTCTGTATTTTAAAACATAAATATAGTATTTAGTAGTTGGTTTTACTATAATTTTCTTTAATCTGTTGTTATCTTGTTAATCTATTGAGTAGCAAAAAAAAAGTTTTCTTTCTTTTTTTTCTTTTATTATTATTTTTTTATTTTAAATTGTATACTAAAAAGACTTAACTTTTCATTATAAAATAACTCATTTAAAACTTTCTGCTCAAAAATCATCTTCAATATATTGCTTTGTATTCCAAAAATTATTATAAAATAAAAAGTAATTGAAATGAAAAATAAATTAGACTGGATTATGTGATAACATAAATTATATAAAAAAAGTCTGAGATATCCTATTCTTTTTTTCTTAGAGCTTATTGCTTTTAATCTGGTGCATAACTGAATAATTACAAAAAAAAATCGAATTTAAATAAAAGAACAAATTTTTGCACCAACGATTGTTAGAAGAATCGTTTGCATTCATTTTCTTATTCAATTCCTTCTATTAGCTCACACTCTCCCTATATATGTCTTGTTCAAATTTTCAATCGTTCATAAAATACTTTTTATTCATCCACTCAACTTCTAATGCATTTTTTGAACTTGTAGTGGAGGAAATAATGATGATGTAATACGTTACACTTGATGTTAATACAGTTTTTTCAAATATTAATTCAGTAAATAAATTTAATTAATTAATTTTATTTTTAGATTTAAGTTGCATATATCTACCAATAGATGGCGCCAGATAAGCTTAAAAAATGAATGAAAATTATTTATAAAGACTTCATGCAATAGAGTGAAAAAAGTAGTAACTGACTTTAAAAAAAATTTCTTTATATTACTTGTTTATAATACGTAACTCATATATTTTAATGAAAGAGATTAAGAATAATTTTATCTATTTTTAGAAATATTCTTATTGAAATGATAAAGTTTTGTTTTTGTATTCACTTTTTTAATATCGTTCCTATGAATTATAATATTGCATATTATATCATCATAAAAAATTATCTACATTCTTTTTATTATTTATATTTTTTATTTTATCATAAAATAACAATTTTTGTTCTCTAGTCAATGTGTTCATATGGCTGTGATCAATGAGATTACATTGTAATTAATTACAAAAGTTATTTTCTTAATTAAAAAACTTTTAAACGATATTTGTGAGGAAATTTATATGGATATTTTATTTTATTTTTAAATTTAATTAATACCTTAAAAGATAATAGATGAACAAAATACAATATTCATGTAAATTTATATTTTATTTTAAAATTTATATAATATCATAAAAGATAGTAGATAAATTTTAAAATCAAATAAAATATTCATGTAAATTTATATTTTATTATTTATATTTTAAAAATAAAATAAAATATTTAATGTAAATTCCATCACAAATATAGCTTAAAAGTTTTTAATTTTAAGAAATAGCTCTTAATTTATATTAACTTAAATCTATATTATTTCACAGATATTCAAATTTTTTTTTTATTTTAGATTTATAGAAGAAATATAGATTTTTTTCTCTGAGGTATTATAATGAAAGTATTTACATGGAAAACCAGATAACTCCATTGCAGATTTTATACTTTATATTAGTCAAGAATTACGTTAATGGATTGGCTAAAAAAATTTTTTTATTTTTGTTATTTTTTATTATTTTTTTATAGTTTTGGTTATCACAAAATTCTTTCGCATTAAATCCATGCTTTTTATATCGATGTATTGAAACCACATATCACAATGCCAGGGTGTCATTTAAATAGGGTTGTCATTTAATATCAAACGTTATTTAATGTAGGATGTTATTTAATGTCCTGTAAATGGAGTTTTCTATAGTCTCATATGATGGTATTTTGAATCTTAATTTTTGGAAGACCCTGATTTATTGATTATATTATGCTAAAAATTTAGTTCGCAACTAAAACATTTTTTGTTTCAAACTAACATTAAATACATAAACACACCTATCAAGTTTCATTAAGATATTTATAATACATTTTGAGTAATCTTTTTCAAGTTCACTAAATTAATTGAAAAACTAATTTTCCAGAAAATGCATTCAAATGTTTTATTAAAAAAAAAAAACAGTTGTTATATATTAAAAAATAGTTTTAGAATTATAAGAGTTTGCTTTTTTAAAAGAAACCAAAGAAAGAAACTTCTTCGAATATTTTTATTAAAATTATTATTTTAACATAAGTGTTATTATTTTAATATTAAAAACGAGAACTTTAATTGGTTGACTAACGTGCCCTTTATTTCACCTTAGCTAAAAATCTCAAATCAGAAGAATTTATTTTGTTATATTCAACGTGTAGCAACTACCTTTCCCACGCAAATAATAAGTTTATACTTGCGCGCACATCTACCATTTAACATCGTAGTTAAATTACATGAAGCACCATTGTTTGATGCATGTGCCTCCGGTTGTTTCACGGATGTTAGTTAAAAAAAAGAATAATATCTACTTGAAAGGTAAAACTGTTTTGGAAAAACTACTAAGCATTTGCGTGTCAAAAGAGAAATGCTTCTTGCAGATATTCAGAAAAATAATGCACTCTGTTCTGTCACAATTTTCACTAGACCTACTCATTTTCAATGCAAAGACAGCAGTGCACATTATCAGTGAGATTCGAACATCTTTCTTCTTGAACACTATTTTTCATAACCTTTCTTCTTCTCCTTCTTTTTCATTGGTGCAACAGCCTCAAGGTGGGCGGGTGGTCTGCCTACCAGCAGAAGATATTTTTTTCTTTTTACAGGGTAAGATTGTCAGCCCTACGCCCAACATTCTGCAGTGATATTAGACTAGGGGCCTGAATGGCCGAGTGTCTAATGCGCTCTGGAGTTCGATAACACGGGTTTCGGGTTTGAGTCCCGGCTGTGCCATGGATGTTTGTAGTGGTGTGGAATCCAGTTTAAGCCGTAGGTCTCTGTCTCATATGACCGTAGAGCGTCACAGAAACCAATAAGACTTCTCACCAACATCATTTCCCAAACTGTAAAGGACAACTCAACTCTAGATACAGGGATGGGGTGTGGTGTAGTAGTAGTAGTAGTAGTCATATTAGACCGACTTGTCCAGAATTGTACATGTTTGCATCGGTTTTGGACATCACGGTTTAATTTTTTCCTTTTTTCATTAACAATTTCCTGTTTCAGCATACGTCATTATAAGTGTTGTGGCAGAAAATTGATTTAGCATATATTTACGGCTTCCGATTTTTTTAATTCAAAAGTTATTCTTGCAATTTTTTTAAAAAGACACCTTTTTAAAGAAACTTGTAGTAAATTTAGTATCGAAAGGATACTAAGTATATCTGATTGTTTTTCGTAAAACTTAAATATTAAATTATTTTAAATAAAATTGTTATTGATTATGATGATTTAATCTCTTCGCAGACAACTTTTTAATGGGAATTTTTTAAGCATTATTACTGTTATTGTTTCTTATCCCAAGTGGTAGACAGCAACATCTAGGCTAGGCCCACGAACCGGTTGGTGTCATGGTTGAAGGGAATGGGGGCAGCTTCTATTGTGATAGTGGAATATAGGTGGAAGCCTGACTTGGCTTCGTGACACTGATTTTTTACGAGGTATGGTTGTCAGCGCTATTCCCAACCCTTTAGAGTCATATTAGACAGGGACCTAAGGCTTAAAGTGGATTACGAACCCCTACAAACATCCATGACATCACCGGGACTCGACTGGTATCAAGCACCAGAACGCTATCTTTCATAACCACTGGATAATAAATAGAGATAAAAATTTGATGAAAAGTACTTAATCTATTATTGTACTGACTTTGAAATTTGCACATTCTATTACTAGATGTTTACAGGAATGCATTAGATCAGGTATGGGTAACCCAAATAATCTGGCGGGCCACTTTGTAAATTCATCCTAACTCAACAGCCGCATACAAAATTATATATCCCCCTATTAGATTGAGACCCACTAAGGACATTTTTTTAGGAAAAAATTGACGAGTTATTATTTTTGTGTTTACTATTCTTACATGTAAGCATAGATAATATAATAAAAATGATACTAAACGCACATTGTAAAGAAATATACAGCTCTAAAAATAAAATATAAAAGTATAATAAAAAAGAAAAAAAAAAAATGAAATCATTAAAAAACATATTTATTTGACTAGGGCGATATTTGTTTCTCCATTCTTTCACTTAGCTTTTACAAATCGATCTCAATTTGGGTATTTACACATCGTAATGGGTGTTGCAGGTTAGCGTCCGTTATGTTTAAGCAAGTTTCGTGTTTGATCAATTTCATTTTAGAAAAAACGATTCGCAGATGTAGATGAACGAAAAAACTACCAGCTTCAATTAAGAGCCTGGTTTGCTCTGTGTAAAATCTGAATAATAGATGTTACAAGATGCGCACATCAAGAGTTTTCGGAATATATAATTATTATTCTGCGAACTCATTTACTGTAAACTCATCAATAAAACAGGCAATATCTATCATATATTCGCAAGAATATTATTTTAAAATCAAAGTTAATTTTTCTCATAATTTCGACAATTAATTTCTAAACATATGGATGCACAAATAGTGTTTTTTATACATTGGTTTTCACTACTTTGGCGATAATAAAATAAATGCATTTTGAAAAAATGTGATAAATCTCACGGGCCGGAAAAATTTTCAAGGCGGGCTGGCGATCCCCGTACTAGAAGTTTATAGGAAGGCATCAGATTTTTTTGTTTTTTTTTTTTTTGTTGTTCTAATGCAGCTTTTTTTTATGTCTAATGCAACTGTCAAGCGCTTAGACAGTTTTATTGGATGCCTTAAGGTAAGCGCTGCACCGATATTATTCACTTAGCACTACCCAGGAGGTGTGTGTAGCTTGAAGATAAGCTACGGAAGTGGAGTAGCAATACCCCCGCAACGCTCGATGATCCTGTTAGACCGGGAACTATGGTTTAAAGGGGATTCCGAACCACTACAAACATCCATGGCACCGCCGGGATTCGTACCCGAAACACGTGGTAACAAGCGCTGAGCTCTAGCCATAGACCATTCAGGCCCGGAAGGCATCAGATACTTATAATAAAATTACTCTGCATAATAAATAAAAATTGAACAAAATGTTTTTGTTTTTTTTAATTTTCTCATCATTCCAGCATACGAAAAACAATAATCCACGACTCCGTTATGATTAAGATTCAATTTAATTGCAATCTACAAGAGCCACTAATAAAAAAAAAAACTCAGAACAAAGTTTCATTTAAAACGAAGACGATTTCTCTGAGCAAAAAGAATCCTTAAGATAACGAAAAGATCAATTTTTAGATACTACATTCGACACAAACAGGGCAAACGAAATATTTCTCTGTCTCCAAACAAAGCCATGTCTTTTCAATAAAAACCGAAGCTACACGTATTTAAGCCCCCTTTTTACTCAATATACTGCCCTAACGGAAATTTTCTTTTCATTTACCCTAGGGCTCGATACCAGACGCAATGCCGACTTTTACTTTTCCCCAGAAAGAATCTTCCCTTTTCCCCCCTTTCCCTTTTAATCCCCAGAGCTCCACAGCTGTAATTACCTTTCCTCTTTTTCACAAAAGTCCCTTTCTGAATAGAGGGGGACTTCTCCGCGATTGGCGACGGATATGCAAAAAGAATCACCAAGCCGCCAATAAATATTTCGGATGAGGCCACTTTATTATGCTTAATAAACCTCGCGCTGTCGGGTATGGGGTTTGCCGTAATTAAGTTGCGGTTCAATTATGGGCGATAATTCACCACTCATGATGCTAGTGGTGCGGGAAATGAGATTAAATCATAAGGGTAATTCCGCGATATTCTCATTCAATTTTAGAAAGAGCGTTTTCTATCATTTTAGACGAGAAGCGATTTGTAAGCTTCATTTCATATGATAACACAAATGTTAACGGAACGGAAGTGACGTAAATGACGTCTGATCAAAGGGTTCGTGCCATGTTTTCTGCCATGCGCGAAAGATATTAATTAGCACTTTATATTAAAATAGTGTCACACAGAAATCATGACAACTATTTTAAACACAGTTCATAAGATTAAATAACAATAATCAGAAATTGTGCCATATATTAATAAATATTATAATTATATGATCTACAATTTTAATTTTAAATTTTATCTAATTTAAAATTTTTTTTTTTTTCAATTTTAATTAAATTTTTAAAATTAGTGAAACATGCTTAATATTAGTGCGACAAATATATAGTAATATTAAAAGATCCATTGAATAACGTTAAAAATAATTTTGAAAAATTTTAAATAAACCTTATTTTTAAATTTTCTAAAATTAAATAAAGTCTATTTTTAATTAAAATAAATCTTATTTAATTTTTTTTTTTATTTTAAAAAAAAAATTTAAAAAATTTTTGTTTTTATTTTTTTCAATAGAATTTTTCTGTTAAAATTACTCAATTAAAAATAAATTTCTTACGTTAATATTTTATTTAATTTAAAAAAAATTACTATATATGTATATACATTTTTTTTTTTTACTATTTATAAAGATATTTTTAATTTAAAAAAATTACTGCATTGAGGACCATAAATATTAAATAAAATAAGTTTTAACTTTTGTAAATGAAACCCAAAATGTTTAGACAACTGATATATCTTTTATTAAAATAATAATTCCTTCCTATCTAATGAATAATCATTAATTTATTTTCCTTACATGTATGGAAAGTATTTCATAGATTAACAAGGTTATTTCTTTTATTTTATGATTTATAAATTCTAGTTGTAATTTTGAACTTAATATCTATTCAATTTTATCAGAAAAAAATTAAACCTAGTAGTTTGGCTCCAAAGTTAATGATTTGTGAAGTCTTTAAATGTCTTAAAAATTAAACAATTAACGAAATTTAAAAAAATTAAACAATTTTAATAAAAATTTGTTATAAAATGGTAAAATAGCTTTTATAATGTCCCTCCAAAATGGTAAAAATTATTTATTGCTAATTTCAATATGTCATAAGAAAATTGCAATATTAAATTGATAAATTAAATAAAAGAATTTAGTTTATTAAATATTATTTATTTATTAAGTAAAATATCCATATTGTTGCATAGTAAAAATAAAAAAAAAATATTTAAAAAATTTATTATAAGAGAACTACAGATAATACAAAAATAATCTGCTACATTTAGTATAAACACATGATCTTTTTCCTTCTTCCAAATTTAATTTATGATTTTCAAACTTTAACATCTCTGAATACGTGAGTTATGGTAAAGTTGCGTTGGTTCTTTTCTGCATGAGGATGCTCGATTGTTTAGTTGCTATTTCAGCAAAAAGGAAGTGTCTAGCAGTGAAACTTCCCGTACAGGCATACTTCTAATCTGATGTGATGAATTGGTACCAAGTCGAAAGAGTGTTTCATATTTGCTGTGTCATCTCGGGTTTTACAGTGCTTTTCTCTTAATCGATGGGCTTTACGGGAACTTACTACCTGCTTCTTTACTATAACTTCTAAACACTGTGCAGTTTAGGTGTGTCGAAAACTCTAGATCTGTTTTGAAAAAAATTATTTTAACAAAAGTATAAAAGGTAGGCACATACATTTTGTAATGGTATGTTTCTATTTATTTCTATTTAGGTACAATTATTTTTTTTATGTGTGCACCATTACTAATATAAATAGACTTCATGCTCCGTGTACATTTGCTCATTTTCGACACTTTTACAACGTGGCTGCTTCAATAAGCCATATGGTTTTAACGATTTTTTTACTTTATAATCTGCATCTTTTAATAATATCTATCTAACATAAATTTTTTACTTTATAATCTGTTATAATCTGTATTATTAATGATATCTATATATATATATAATATTCTGTTATATCATCTTTGTAAACTGTTACCTTTGGGGCATGAATAAGCGAACTTCCTTACAAAAATGGTGCTAGCTTACAACAAAATCCTAATACAGTCATTCCTTATGGGAGGATCAAATTGTTTTTAAAACTTTTATTTACATCTAATTTCTTGCGGGATCTTCAGACTCTTACAGCCTTAAAAGCTGGAGGAGGATAAACCCTTCTCTTATTCCCGGTAAACGATGCAACTGTCTTTCGTCTGTCTACGGGACACTATTGCCTTGCCGCTCATCTGCACCACATAATCATTTCAACCGACCCTCTTTTTCCCACTTTGTGACTCTGGAGAAGTAATGGGCAGGGACCATATGCTCCGATGTTGGCTCTTCGTGAACCTACAGTGAACTCAAAATATTGGAAAGCAAGATCGCTTATTAGACATTGACTCTGATCTTCCTTTTGTTCTTAACTCTTGATAGTTCTATTGTTCTTAGTGCTATTGTTTGATGTACTTTTTTGCCTAGCCATTGGAAATAAAAAATAAATAACCTGTAGCCGTAATTCTACAAAAATATCAAGGCATAAAGACACAGTAACAATACAAAAACAGTATAAAGAGCTTTATTGCACACACACAAAAAAAAATAAATAGTTCACTAAGGGATATAAAAAAAAAATCACAATATTCGAATTGTGAGCATTCCTGTGTGAAGGATGCTTAATGTACGAAGAAAATTTAATTTTGAAAGTTGGAATTAAACATTCATTAAGAAACCATTATCTTACTCCTATCAGAAGATCTTCTGGCTGTAGTTATTGGATTTGACAATAAAAAAATTCTTATTCCGCGATATGCAGCTTTACCGTAAGTTCACAAAAATTTTATGCACGCGAGTATCATTAAAGATTTTATACGGGTCTCATTAAAAACTTTTACAGATACAATCGTAAAACAGTTTGTCTATTTCCGTTAATTAGGTCATGCATTTTGCTGGATGAAAGCTCCACTTAGCCATTTCCTACTATGCTATTCTATGGGCTTCTGATTTTTATCGATTTTCTGGAGCTCATACCATGTAGATTATGAATCCGGTGTCCACACTATACTGAAATTTCGAATTAAGTTTATAAAATTTTTATGTACACAAGCAAACAAGAGTTTCACACCACCTTCAACGAAAACCATACAATCGTATCAAGTCCATTTTCGTTAGTTAGACCATACATGAAATGAATGTCATCTAACTCAGCTTCGGTATAGCCGATGTGACTCATACAGTGCTACCTATTAATTTCAGACTTTTCTACGCGATTCTTGAGTTTTATCGATTTTCTGTCCTCCATATTTGAAGTAAAATTCCAGAATACCATGTAGATTCTGAATTATACCGGTGTCCACACTATACTGAAATTTCGAATTAAGTTTATAAAATTTTTATGTACACAAGCAAACAAGGGTTTCACACCAGCTTCAACGAAAACTTTTACCGATACAATTGTATAGCAGCGAGTCCATTTTCGTTAGTTAGGCCATACATGAAATGAATGTCATCTAACTCAGCTTCGGTATAGCCGATGTGACTCATACAGTGCTACCTATTAATTTCAGACTATGCTAATCTACGCGATTCTGAGTTTTATCGATTTTCTGTCCTCCATATTTTAAAATTCAGAATACCGTGTAGATTCTGAATTAATTCGCACTATACTGAAATTTCGAATTATAAAATCTTTATTAAAATTTTCACCTTCAACGAAAACTTAAACAATTATAAAGTTTTTCCAGAATATCTGTGCTATATAATTTCAGACTATGCTACCATTCACCATACTGAAAACTTGGGTTCTTGTTTGATCATTTATAAGAATGGCTTATGCGGACAGTATTTAGGTTAGTTAGGCCATACATGAAATGAATTAATACTTCGGTAACCGATGTGACCACCAGTGCTCCTATTAATTTCAGACTATGCTAAATTTTGGTTTTATCGATTAAATTTTAATTCTAAATTAATTAATTAATTAATCTAATTAAAATTTTTTCTCCTCAAAATAGCTTAAAGTTCCAGGGCTGACCACACCATACTGAAAACTGGTTTGTTTGATCAAAGGCTCAAGTATTTAGAAAACTTCCCTGTTTGACAGAATAGCTTAATGAACTGGTTTGAAATCCAATATGTGAAGGCAAACCGAAAGTCTAATATGCTGGAAAATTTATGTCATTAGACTTCAGAAGGAAGGAACAGATGGCATCCTATCTTTCCAAACAAAGGGTACCACATTGTGGATGCAATGTAGCAATCCCCTGATATGTTTATGCTGAATCTATCATTCTAATGACAAAAGATCTTTCATCTAGTGAATAATCTTTTCAATATTTTCACTAGATGAAAGATATATTTCTTCTTTTATACCTAGTTTGAACATATTTCTTTTTGTCCTTATTCCAAAACTTATTTTAACGATGGCAAGACGATTTAAAAGGTGAAAACTCTCATAAAGTTTGGTAAGGATAGGTTGGCTCCTTTCTGCATGGTGAACTACAATTATTTTGCTGCCATTTCATCAAAAGAAAAGCATCCCAGCAGTCTAATCTGACATGATGAATTGGGTACGAAGTACGGAGTGTTTTCATATTTGCTGTGACATCTCAGGTTTTTGAATGCACTCACTTAATCGATGAGGTTTCAGGAGAAGATACTAACTTTTCTTGACTGTCACATCAAGAAAACAGCCGTAAATTTCTGTTCCGTAACTTTTGAAAACGGTTACAACAAGCCATCAGCGATAAAGAAAAAAATAAAAATAAAGCATATAAAACTTTTCTAGCAAATGTTTAAGATAAAATATGGGACAAAATTTAAATTAGTTTGGAGAGCTGTTGGCCACGAAAGTAATAAAACTTGACAAGTTAATCCTGAAATATTCACAACCAAATATTTTAAGCTCTGCCTTCAATGGGAAATTCCTTTCGTTGGGGCCTCGCTGATATTTATGGTGATGGAATATATTCTATTAAAGGTATTTTAAGCAAAGTGGAATTTAAATTGAATTTTAACAAGACATAGTTTGAATGGGATTATTTTGAACCCCCATGCCATGCCATGAAACTCTTGGAAATATCCATTAAATAACCAGTTAACTGTTTCTGTGGTACGGTTAAGATTTCTTTAGATTGTGCATCATTAGTAATTTATCAGAGAAAATTATTTTTTTCACTACCATATTACTCAAGTTACATCATATAAAGTTTTTAATATTAACATACATTAAATGGGTTACGTTATAACGTTTATTAAATATAGTTACAATATTACGTTTACGTTACATTATACATATTTACATTGCATTATACATTATGTATATTGTTTACATTACACTATACATATTTACGTTTACATCACATTATATATTATGCATATTTACGTTTACGTTATTACACATACATATTTACGTTTACATCACATTATATATTGTACATTATTTACATTACATTATACATTATACATGTTTATGTTTATATTACATTATACATTATATATATTTAAGTTTGCGTTGCATTGTACATTATACATATTTACGTTAACGTTACATTATGCATTATTTACGTTAACGTTACATTATGCATTATACATATTTACGTTAACGTTACATTATAACGTTATATTAAATATATTTTCTTTCAAGAACATATAAAAAGAATTAATAATGTCAATGTAATGTTGCATTTAAATCAAAAAGCTTATCATAATTTATGCACTCTTACGATTTAGCTATTCAAAATATTTGTAAGCAAATAACATGTTTTAACTCTTTTTTTAACTGAGTATAATTTGATAGTTAATTATTATTCTTTTTAGCGTTTAAAATCATCCTTCAGGGACTATGTTTACAGATAGTATGCAGGTGCGCTCAGTTTTAAATCGGTTGGGGGGCGCCTTTTTGCAGTCATTGCTTTCAAAAGCGAGAGGACTCGAGGGCAATTTTAAAAGGATGCATAAATGTGTTGTCCCTGCAGTCTGGCTGACTGGAGTTTTCTGCTGTCTGAAGATTTCTAGATTATTTACAGTACGACAAAAAATTGAGGAGTGGTTACCACTCAATAAACCTCAGAAATGCAATATTCTCTTATTATCTTATTCTTTCTTCAATATTCTCCATATGTGGGCTCTTTATTTTATATATATAAGTGTAACATGAGTTATACCGATGTACAAATATTGCTTTATAAAAGAATATACACGATAGTAATTACGACAAATATCGCATGTTAAGCTGCACTATTGAACATTTTCTAATTTTTTCACATTGTTCAGTAATACGATGCGAGACTTCCAACTCTTTTCGAAAATCCCAGAAAGTTATCTTCTAACCAACCATTTGCCAACAAATGATTTCCCTTAAAGCTATCTCAAGGACCATCTCACGACTCATCTCCCAGAACTATCTTATATTACGAACTATCTCTCAGAAAGTTTCCCAAACGAGCTATCTTTCATAAATTTATCTCCCAATAAACTATATGCCAAGAAATTATCACTCAACAAACTATCTCCCATGAAGTTATCTTCCAAACCACTTTCCTAGAAAATTATCTCTCAACTAACTATAAAATTATCTCCCTATAAACTATATGCCAAGAAGTTATCTCCCGAAGAACTATCTACCATGAAGTCATCTTCCAAACCTATTTCCAAGAAAGTTATCTCTCAACGAACTATCTCCCATGAAGTTATCTCCTGATCTGGGAATAGAAATCATGGAATTCAAAATAATATTTTTTAATATTGGACAAATTAAATACTAATTGTATTTTTTATTTAGTTTCTAAATATAATAAAATTAATTTTCAATGCATTTTAAACTGCAAATCTAATTCATAATTATTTCAAACATGTAATAATACAGTAGTTAAAATAAACTTTGTTGTGAATGTTACTATTAGTCAATGCGATTTCGTTGATAACTCTCTTAAAATTATACGGGTAATAATGGTTATTTTATGGAGAATAATTCATGATTAGGTAAACTCGAGAAAATTGTATTTCCACAGTAAATTAAATAAAAATCTAATCCTGCTAATGCTTCATTAATATGAATTTTCGTAAATCGAAACCGGTATGTAGTCGCTAAGCTCATCTAACTGAATTTTCCATGAAAATCTCATTTACTGGCATCTGGATGTGAGGAAATGACAATTAATATTCGTTAGCAGAGTCCTAATCTGGTAAAGTAATCGCTTTTCTAAGAAACTAATTTGTTCTTTTAATTGTATTTAACATAAATAGCTTATCTCTTAATGTCTTTAATTTTAACAATCACAATTTCTTAAAAATATAATTTTCTTTGGCACTTTTTTTGATTTGTAGTTACAAAAATTATCAACAGATATCGAATACATCAAACTGTGAGTCAGTAATCATCGAGGTCATTGTCAACTTGCTGTACCAACTAAATAAGTCATAGAATAATGTCATTCTAGAGAAATAACTAATAAGTTATATAGAATTCATTTATAATTTTTAAACCATTTTACTTATTTCTTTTAAGTCATTATAAGTCATTATAGACCATATCCTATATTATTCTCGTATCCGTATATTATTCTTATTACATCCATATCATTGAATGTATCAAACTTTGAGTCAATAATTATATTATTGTAATTAGTCATTATGGGACCATTATGTTTTACAATTATCCGTATCATCCGTATTATCCGTGTTACATCCATATCATTTAATGTATCAAACTTTGAGTCAATAATTATGTTATTGTAATTAGTATACAACCATTATTATTATCGTTTAATGCTATCATTATTATTATGCGACTATTATCCATACCATCAGTATTATCCGTGTTACACCCATATTATTGAATGTATCAAACTTTGAGTCAATAATTATGTTATTGTAATTAGTCATTATGGGACCATTATGTTTTACAATTATCCGTATTATCCGTGTTAACTCCATATCATTGAATGTATCAAATTTGGAGTCAATAATTATGTTATTATAATTAGTCATTATGTGATCATTATGTTTTACAATTATCCGTAACATTCCTATTATCCGTATTACATCCATATCATTGGATGTATCAAATTTTGAGTCAATAATTATATTATTATAATTAGTCAATATGCGCCCATTATGTTTTACAACTATACGTATTTTCCTTATTATCGAATGCACCAACTAAACAAGTCGTAGAACAATGTCATTCTTGAGAAACTAATAATAAATTATATGGAATACATTTATATTTTTTAAACCACCTGACGCACGATTTCTTTTAAGCCATTATGCGACCACTATATTTTGCAAATATTCTACTCAAAATGTGAGCCTATACAATGCAAAGTAGTGTATTTCTCTTTCGCAAAATTTCCCTATAGCATTATTAATGTGTACAGTTAGCCAAACAAAAAATGGGGCACATTTAATAATTATCATTAGATTTTCGCGTAAGTGGTATCGTTGAAAATGGATCGAAATTAACTAACTTCTGGTGCAATGGAGCTGATTATCAAATATAATTAACATGGTTATTTAACCCCAAACTCACATTTTTTCATTACGGATCCCAAGTTTTTTAACATAAAGGATTCAGAGTGAGAAAAATTGTATACTTACCAATTTTTATGATAAAATTTCCATCACTGTTAAAGTTATTGATAAGGATCCATATACAATATTACAATCGTTTCATTCATTAACTGAATAACATGTTACCGCCGAAGGAAGGATGGATGTTTGGAAGGAAGGAAGGACTGATGGATGGATGGAAGGAAGGATGGAAAGGATGGATAGAAGGTATGAAGAAAGGAAGGATGGATGGAAGGTATGAAGAAAGGAAGGATGGATGGAAGGTATGAAGAAAGGAAGAAAGGATGGAAGGAAGTAAGGATGGAAGGTTGGATGGATGGAAAGTTGGATTCTGATTTAAAGAAAAAAAATTGTTCCAACAGTTTTAGTAACGCAAATGATTAATTAATTTTTTTAATTTATTTAAAGCTTAAAATATATATATTAAAATTATTATTATTGTTTTCTTTTAAGTTTTATTTATTAATATTTTGTAAAGTCATAATATGAAAATTTTTGTTTTAGAAAAATTTAGAAATAATTTTTAAAAATATATATGTATGATAGATATTTTTAAAATGAGTTAAATACAGAAATAATTCAATCAAAAATACTAAAAGGAATCTAACGAATTAAATTATTTCTTCGTTAAATTTTCGCTTTAAAACTCGCGCATGCGTCATCAATGCTATTTCATCTGTGCATAAACATAAATATCTATTATATATAATTCCCGTACCACGATGTTTGTTTGGGATGAACTCCGAAACTAACAATCCGATTTAAACATTTTTTTCTTAAATTTATGTTTTGTTCCAACTTGAGAGATAGGATAGTTTTCATTCACATTTTTTTTTTTATTTAAATGGAAAATCGACGATTTTCATATTTCGTCATTTGGCGCCATTAAAATTCGTCATTTGGGGCCAACTTCGTTATTTGGTGCCAAATCGACGATTTTCAATATTTCGTCATCTTCTATTATATATAATTCCCGTTTCACGATGTTTGTTTGGGATGAACTCTGAAACTAACAATCCGATTTTAACTTTTTTTTCTTAAATGTGTGTTTTGTTCCAACTTGAGAGATAGGATAGTTTTTATACGGATTTTTTTTTTTTTTATTTAAATGCAAAATCGACTATTTTCATATTTCGGCATTTGGCGCCATTGAAATCATTTGGCGAAACTAAAATTTGCGATTTCTCATCCGATGGACGTAATTTTGAAAGTACATTCAAAATACAAGTTCCGGTGCACCATAATAGATCGGGTCGTTGATGCCAATACCTAACAAAGAGCCAAAATTTCTTCAAATTTATTTTTGGGCAATTCTGAAGAACGTGGGACAACTCGAATATCAGATATCTCGATATCCCTAATAGTTCGAACAAGCAAGTACAAAGAGCTATTGTAGAATTGTTAGAAAATCTTTTAGAAAATCATAACCAACTTATTAAATTATTTAACGAATTTATTTATTTTGACGAAAGACAGATTAACAAGAAATATCGTTCATCGCTTAGTTCTTAGATAAATGAAAGTAATGATTATTAAAAATTAAATTTGGTAAAATAATCATAAAACAGTGTTAAAAATCAACATTATCTACCTGATTCATTAAATGAATAAAAATTAAACATTTTCTATTCGTTGAAGCTTAATTTGAACTTTTCATCATTCTTTAACAAGCACTTCCTTAACAATACCAATTATAATATCTAATAATTGAACAAAATACAAGAAAGCCACAGCAACGCGTGGCCGGGTCTGCTAGTAATATATATATTTTTAAATTTGGAATATATCCCTAATTGACATTTTCTTCAATAACTCGTAAACTGTTCATAATATATTGAAGAAGTTATATCTTAAAAGGTTGACGATACCAGAAAGCCAACCACATAAACTTTTAGTCAGTTATAATTATTTTTTCATAACAGTATTTAATATTTAATGTTTTTAAAATTATTCACAAAACTTTGATAAAATTATTTTAATTTGGATAAAAAATTAAAAATAAATATATTAATTAGACCCAGATTGTGAAAATTTCATTTAAAATTACAAAAATAAATTTTTGAAGTCACCGTTATCACCAAAGATTTCTAACAGATCTCTTATCAAGATCAGATCTCATCGGATCTCAAAGGTTTCTAACAGAATCTAATTTCATTATTTTGAATCGATGGATTTAAAAATCTTGATTCCGTAAGGGAAAAATTTCGAGTGATTGATTAATTAACCATGTTAATTAATTTGTTAATCTACTGCATTGCACCATAATTTAGTTCCCTACGAGCTATTTTTAATGATATGAATGTGAATATCTAATGATAATTACACATGTTATGATGAGTGTTCCATTTATTTGGCCGACTGTACATGTCAATATGTACATTCCGATAAATAAACCCGCGGCCCGCCTTGAACATTCAGCTAGTCCGTGAGATTTATCACACTTTTACAAAATATACTTATTTTAAAATAACCAAAGTAGTGAAAACCAATGTATAAAAAAAAATACATCATTTGTGCATCCATATGATCCAATTTGAGATGTCTGGAACAAAAAGCTGTTACGCTTTTGATTCAACCTGCTCCTGCAAATCGTACACTGGTGTGCAAAACTTAAGCAACATGTAGGTTTTTTGCCATAACTCCACGAGAAATCATCTGAGAGACATGACATTCAGAAATGAGGGAGAGTATTATGTACGTAAAGGATGACGAGAGCATCGGCGCTGAAAAAGGAATACAATGCATACGGGATGGAATCAAACAAAATACAAGCTTTATTGAACGCATAGTATCGTGATTTATGATTGTCTATCCATGAGAAAGAACAACAAGCAGATGTTCCTTAATATGGGGTATGCCCTCCCCGCACTGCAATGGTTGTTTCGCACCGTCTCCGCATACTCAGAACCAGCTGGTGCAACATTTCTTGCAGTAGGAGTGCCCATTCCTCAATCAGCATCTGTTTGAGTTGTTGGGTGTTCTCCGGAGGATGTAAGCGGGCTGCAATGCATCTCCCCAAAGCATCCCACACATGTTCGATGGGATTTAAATCTGGAGAGTACGCTGACCAATCCATTCGAGTGATATTTTCACTTTCCAGTAGCTCCACAACAGCAAGAGTCCGATGTGGCCGTGCATTGTCATCCATAAAAATGAAGTCTGGGCCAATGGCACCTCGGAATAGACGCACATGGGAAAGGAGTACCTCCTCAGAATAGCGATCCCCGGTTACAGACCTTCTTCTCAAAAACGTGGAGCCAGTTCGCCCGTTCAGCAAAATCTCTCCCCAGACAAGAACGACCATAACGGTGTCTTTCCTTGAGGTTACTGCGATAAAACGGGGTCCCGACCTCTCTCCAAATCAAAACGCGCCGAGAATCACTTCTGGTACAGAACCGACTCTCATCCGTAAAGAGGACACGACTCCATTGATCAGTTGTCCAGTTTTTATGCTCTCTGCACAACTGTAAAAGGTGGCGTCGGTGGCCAACTTTCAACGGAGGCAGCATTCAGGACGACGAGCGAATAGGCCCACTTTGTGAAAACGTCTGGCCACAGTAAACCGCGACACTTGTTACCCCGTTGCTGTACAGAGTTGCTGAGCAATGGCGCTTGCTGACTGCTGTCGGCCTCTTTTTCGCCTGCAGGACGATGTATCGGTCATCCCCTGCAGTTTTCTTCCTCGGGCGGCCACCACCAACCTTTCTAACAGCTGTACCTGGGTTTGGAACACACTTTCCAAGCGCGCGAAAAGACACTTTTGTTGATTCCGAATTCTGCAGCTACACTGGTGGCAGTACGCCCCTCCTCCAGCTTTCCGATCATTCTTCCACGTGTGAAATCGTCCAGGTGATTTCTTCTAGCCATATTTCACGAACTGACTCACTGGCACTTGCAGCGAATATGTTGAATTGCGTCTCCGTCTTCCTTCCTTTTATTCTACTGTTGAGCTGTGCGCGCCGACATCACGTCGCCGTACGCTCACGTCGCCTCCGAACGTTTCGTTTCTGATATTTGCATACGCATGATGTTTCTACTGACTTGCGTGTTCATTGTATTGATCTCCATACCTCTTTTTCTGCAATTTCATGGCTATCTGCTAAATTTTTATTTTGTTGCTTAAGTTTTGCATTCTTACATGTAAATATAGATAATATTATTATATTATCTATATTTACATGTAAGAATAATAGTAAACACAAAAACAAGTAGCTGATTATGTTTCAATTTTTCTCTAAAAAATGTCTGTAGTGAGTCTAAATCAAATATTGGGATATATAATTTTGTATGCTGCACGCGGAGTTATAATGCATTTCAAAAGTGGCCCAGGAGATCATTTGGGTTGACCACCCCTGGTTTAGGTCTTTGCTTATTTTACACATCATCTCCAAAACTGTAACTGCGTCAGTCATTTTGTTGTTTATTTGGCCATTTGGTTATCTGGAATAAGGGATACAGGATTCTAAAATTTATCCCTTTATTTTCGTTTACAGAATTATATTTATATTGTTATTATTAAGCTAAAATTCAAAAACAGCCCGAATATTTTATTGAAATTGCTTAGAAAATAAAAATAGAACATCTGTAATAATAATTTTTAAACTTAAATAAACATGAAAAACATATCAATAAATAAGCATATACTGTAAAAGCTAGATCTTTGCTGCTTTAACACATCATGATCAAAACTGTAACTGCGCCAGTCATTTTGTTGTTTACTTGGCGATCATTTTGTATTAATAATAGAAATGTTTTCAGCGCTTTAAGCGCTTAGATCTTTGCTGCTTTTATACGTCATCTCCAAAACTGTAACTGCACAGTCATTTTGTTGTTTACTTGGCGATCATTTTGTATTAATAATAACAATGTTTTTAGTGTTGTAAATGTTTCGGTCTTTGCTGCTTTTACACATCATCTCCAAACTACAACTGCTCCAATCATTTTGTTATTTATTTGGCGATTTGGCAATCTGGCACAAGATTTACAGGATTGTAAAATTTAACCATCTATTTATGTTAACAGAAATATATATTTATGCTATTTATTAAAATTAAACAGCATCAAAATATAATATTTAATATTATATAAATAATAAAAAAAGAAAAGAAAATAAAACAACTAATAGCCTTCGAACGTAAATAAACATGAAGAAATATCAATAAATAAGCATTTACAACACATCTTTTGAATATATGTATGCCTACATTTATTTTAGACAATTTTGATCTATTCCAATGATAAATTATCTAAATAACAAGCAACAGATACCAAACATTTTATATATTGTTATTTCCACAAAAACCCTTAATTGAATTATGTATTGCCATTTTTAAACGCAATCATCATTGCATGGAAGAAGAACCAACCCTTTTATCTCTTTTGCTTTCATCTGCGCTCTTCCATTTTTGCCGCTCATTTATCTTTATCTCTGGTGCTGCGTCAACTTCACATTTGCCATTTCTTTTTATCCTTCCTTTCAGCAACGAACCAAAACTAAAACTGGAGTTCTCTTTTTGCGTAAATAGCGGAAACGCTTACAGCTTAATAACTGGAAATACTTTAACAATTGCAATTAACAATTAAGTACTTGGTTTCTGAAATATTCATGTCATATAAGAAATATTTACTATAATATTTTTTTATTTCTTCTTAAATGATTTTTTGCAAAGTATTAAAAATTAAGTTTAAATAGCAACATATAATTTTAAATTGCACAAATGCTTACAATGGATATTTTTATATATATCCGGTCCCCTTTAAGTTAAAGATAAATACAATTTTCTTTATATATCTATATATATATAGAGAGAGAGAGATGTGTGTGTGTGTGGTAGGTGTGGGTGGGGTGGATGTTATTATTGTTTTGTATCTATTGCTGGTCATCCTTGTATTATTTATTATTTTATAAATGATGTCTAGCTCCTAAAGGATGTGTTTACGCTTCTAAGTGATTTTGTTGTTTCCATTGTTTGTTGTCCTTGCATTATTTATTATCTAAAGGTCATCTATTGCCTAAAGAAGTTTCTTACAACCCTTTGCGATTTTGTTTGCTCTTATTGCAGTTGTCTTTCTATTATTTATAATATTGACTGGGTCTAACCCTTCAAAAAGGAGTTTACAATAATGTCAGATTCGGTTTTTTTTTTTTTTTTCAGTACACCTGATTTGAATTTCGTTGCGTCCGAGTTGTTATTTTAGTTAGTGATAATAACCGCTCTTAAAATACTGTAGTATTACTCAGGTGAAGTTCAGCATTACTCAAGAATCTCCCCAAATTATGACATGGAGAATTTCATCTAATTCTGTGATCAATATCTTGTAATTAGTATTATGAAATTTTAAAAATTCACAGAATTCCCAATAGAAATATAGTATTCCATGACATCACTAAATATATAAATATTACTATTTATAATGTTATGATTTAACCCCTTTAACACATTATCGTTTTTCGAAGTTAACTGACAGCAGGTTAAATTAAACCTCAACTTTTGAACTACATATTCATTTAATATAAATTCGCACAAACGACATACTATACTGTATCTTACAACCAATTGGTTTTCATTAAAAGCAGGATTCATTTGCTCGCTTTTCTTGAAGTAATATCAATTTCGGAGAAATTCTTCTTCATTTAAGCAAACATCCCTCATGGTCCCTAATAATAATTTTTACGCGTAAATAAACATAACGAACATTTCAATAAATAAGCATATGTTGTAAATGCTCCACATTTGATGCTCTTACACATCATCTCAAAAACTGTACTTGTGCCAGTCATTTTGTAGATTTCTTTACGATTTGGTAATCTGGAATAATGTATAAAAGATTCCAGACTTAAACCATATATTTACGTTTATAGAAATGTATTTATGTTGTTATTATTGTGACAAAATTATGAATAATTTATTAATATTCCTTAGAAAAGAAAGAACAACTGTAATAACATTTAAACTAAATAAACATATCAGTAAATAAACAACAAACAACACATCACTAATGGATCATATGTATGCCTACTTTTATTTTAGACAATTTTGATTTATGCCAATGATAAATTATCTCAGATATCAAAACTTTATGTATTGTTATTTCCACAAAAAAAAAAAACCTTAATTGAATTATCTATTGGTCTTTTTTAAAATTTTAATTTTTATTGTATGGTAGCAGAAGCAAACCTTTTATCTCTTTTTAGCTTTCATCTGCGCTCTTCCATTTTTGCCTCTCATTTATCTTTATCTCTGATGCTGCGTCAACTTAACATTTGCCATTTTTTTTTTCTTACCCTTCCTTTCAGCCGCGAACAAAACTAAAACTTGAGTTCCCTTTTGCGTAAAAATAGCGGAAACGCTTACAGCTTAATAACTGGAAATACTTTAACAATTGCCCCCTGAAAGAACCCGGTAGACAATGGCAAGAAAAGAGAGAGATCCTTGTTAAAAAAATAACCAATGGGGAGATTCACAATCAAAAACGCATAGCTGTGCATTTATCGTTTGTTAAGAGCGCGGAAACATTCAAGTAGCGTTGGCCTCAGGGCCCAAGGTGATACTGGAGAACATGGGAGGAAAAAAAAGAAAAGAAATTATTTCAAAAAAAAGCACAGCATTTAAAGTCAGATATGACAAAGATTTCATTTTCAAGCACTACTCACAGGAAGGAATACAATGGAATCAGAAATGCACCATCTCCAAGACCTTGGCGATTTCGTTTGAAAACGCGACTTTTCGTTTTTATTTTTCCGATTTGCTGAAAGATATTCTTGGCCGCACAAAACGTTCTTTTTCGGCGTCAGACGTTTCCTACATTAATATACATAAAGATGGCTGACTTTTTAATCTCAGATTTTGCGGAATAATCTAACAGAAGAGAAATTGAATTTCGGCTTCGGCATACATATTCAAAGTGTAATTAAAATTCAATGCTGAATATTCATTCGTGACGTTTCGGTAAAATGCTAAAATATTCAATCGTACCTTCGATGTGTAACTAATTCTTCCTGTTTTTGAATTCTTTTTCAGAACCAGTGACAAAAGATCTTTAATATATATACTTTATTTTTCAGTTCTTGTATTCTTCGGTATATTTAATTAAAAGTCTATTTATTTTTATCTAAATAATGAAATTTCGTTTTTTTTTTAATTTGGAATTTGTTTTGATTTAATTTCCTTTAAATTCTTTTGATTAGGAATCAAAGACGCTGAAGTCAAGATGGCGTAAAAAGGCGGTCAGCGATTCTTTTAAATTATTTCTTTTGATTTACTTCCAGAAAAAAAAGGCATTCTTAATCAGAATAATTAATTTCATTTAATGTCTGGTGTTTGTTTTTACAGTGGCTGCAAGCTCTTAAAACATTTCAAATTTTAGTTTTTAAACATTGTTGTAAATTGTTATATTTTACATAAAATCGTAATTTCAAATTTATCATTTAATATTTTTTATAAAAGTGCTATTCACAGTAAAATATAATTGCAATTATAAAGTGTAATTGCATACAAGGGAATACGATTTAATTATGCATAATTTTTTTAGTAAATGTTCCATAAAAACGTGATAGTATCATTATCAAAGTATTTTTAAAACTGCTTTACAAATTTGGAGAAAAATAATAAATTACAATGTTTCATAAATATTCATGCCCTATAAGAAAAATTTAATGTAACATTTTTTAACAATAAAGCCTCTTAAATGAATATTCCCAAATAATTAATAATTAAGTTTTATTAAATTTTCTACAAATACATGATGGTATTATTATCAAAATGTTTTTAATACTTTTTTCATATGTGAAAAGTAAGTATTAAGTACTTGGTTCCCTGAAATATTCATGCCAAATAAGAAAAATTTGCTATAACATTTTTTAACAATAAGGCTCCTAATGATTAATAATAAAAAATGTTTTTACTTTTGTACATCTTTACTTCTTTTACACATCATCTCCAAAACTGTAACTGCTCCAATCATTTTGTTGTTTAGTTGGCGATTTCGTAATCTGGAATAAGGAATACAAGATTCTAAATTTGTTGTGATGTTGTAAATTTGTTAAAATGTTTACAGAACTATATTTATATTGTTATTATTATGCTAAAATTAAACAACATCCAGAATTTTTCAATGAGATTCCTTAGAAAACAGAGAACAGCTGTAATAACCCTTACACGTAAATAAACATGAAGAGCATATCCATAAATAAACATTTACAACACATCACAAATGATTCATATGATTCCAACATTTATTTTGGACGATTTGGATCTACGACATTGTTAAATTATCTAAAATAACAAGCAACAGATACGAAATATTTTATTTATTGTTATTTCAACAAAAACCCTTAATTGCATTACCTATTGGACTTTTTTTTTTTTAAAGTGTAATCTTATTGTATGGAAGCAGCATCAAACCCTATATCTCTTTTGCTTTCGTATGTTCTCTTCCATTTTGCCGCTCATTTATCTCTATCTCTACTGCTGCGTCAACTTAACATTTGCCATTTTTTTTTTTACCCTTTCTTTCAACCACGAACCAAAACTAAAACTGCAGTTCCCTTTTTGCGTAAATAGCGGAAACACTTACAGCTTAATAAGTGGAAGTACTTTAACAATTACCCCCTGAAAAGAATCCGGTTGACAATGAGCAAGAAAAGAATGAGATCCTTGCTATAAAAAATTTAACCAATGCGGAGATTCGCATTCAAAAACGCATAGCTGTGCTTTATCGTTTGTTAAGAGCGCGGAAACATTCGAGTGGGGTTGCCTCAGGGCCATGGAGATTCTAAGAGAACATGGGGGTAAAAAAAGAAATTATTATTTCAAAAAAACGCATAGCATTTAAAGTCAGATATGACTTTTCAAGTACTACTCACCGGAAGAATACAATGGAATCAGTAATGCACCATCTCCAAGACCTTGGCGATTTCGTTTGAAAAAGCTTTTCGTTTTATTTTCCGATTTGCTGAAAGATATTCTTGGCCGCACAAAACGTTCTTTTTCGGCGTCTGACGTTTCCCTACATTAATATACATAAAGATAGCTGACTTTTTAATCTCAAATTTTGCGGAATAATCTAACAGAAGAGAAATTGAGTTTCGGCTTCAACATACATATTCAAAGTGTATTTAAAATTCAATGCTGAATATTCATTAGTGACGTTTCGGTAAAAGCTAAAATATTCAATCGTACCTTCGATGTGTAACTAATTCTTCCTGTTTTTTGAATTCTTTTTTCAAAACCAGCGACAAAGATCTTTAATATATATACATTATTTTTTTTTCGTTCTTCTTCGGGATATTTAATTAAAAAGGCTATTTATTTTATCCAAATAATGATAAATTTCGTTCTTTTTTTAATTTGGGATTTGTTTGGATTTAATTTACTTTAAATCCCTTTGATTAGGAATCAAAGGCGCTGAAGTCAAGATGGCGTAAAAATAAGGTCAGCGAGGGGTTTTAAATTATTTCTTTTTTGATTTATTTTAGGAAAAAAGCATTCTTTATCTGAATAATTAATTTTTGTTTAATGTCTGGTGTTGGTTTTTATGGAGACTGCAAGCTGTTAAAACATTTCAAGATTCAGTTTTCAAACGTTATTGTAAATTCTTATATTTTGCATAAATTCGTAATTTTGCCTAATTTCGCATTTATCATGCAATATTTTTAAAAGAACGGATATTTACATTAAAATATAGAAAGCAATTACACAAGCAGTAAGATTTAATTATGCATGAAATGTTTTAGTAAATGTTCTATAAATAAGTGAGGGCATCATTATTAATGTATTTTTAATACTGCTTTTCAAATTTGGAGAAAAGAACTAAGTTCTTGATTTCTAAAATATTCATGTCACATAAGAAAAATTTACTGTAAATTTTTTTTAACAATAAGCCTCCTAAATGATTATTTGCAAATTATTAAAAATTAAGTTTTTAAATAGCATCAGATAATGATAAATTGTACGCATGTTTACAGGCTTACAATGTATATTTTTATATATATCCAGTCCACTTTCTAGTTAAAGATAAATACATTTCTATTTACATATATATATATATGTAAATAGGTATGTGTCATGGGTGGGTGTTATTATTAGTTTGTATCTATTTTGGTCATACTTGTATTGTTTATTATTTTGGTAGTGATATATCTAGCGCCTAAAGAAGATCTTTAGCTTCTAAGTGATTTTGTAGCTTCTATTGCTTGTTGTCCATTCATTATTTATTATCTATAGCCTAAAGAAGTTTCTTACAATTCTTTGTGATTTTGTTTGCTTCCACTGTTGTTGTCTTTCTAATATTTGTAATGTTGACTGAGATCTTGCCCTTCAAAACCAAGTTTACAATAATGTGAGATTTGCAGGTTTGTTATTTTTCAGCACACCTGATTCGAATTTCGTTGTGTCAAAGTCGTTTTTCTTGTATAGTAGTGACAATAACCGCTTTTCAAAAATACTGTAGTATTACTCGTGTAAAGTTCTGCATTACTGAAGAATTATCCCAAATTATGACATGGAGAATTTCTTCTAAGTACGTGATCAATAACTGGTAATTATTATTTCGACGTCTAAAAAATTCACAAAATTCCCTATAAATAACTTAAGAAAGTATACCATGACATCATCGAAAGATACAAATATTATGATGTACTATATTATGATTTAACCCTTCAGAACATGTCATCATTAACTGATGGTAGGTTAAATTTCACTTCAACTTTTTAACTATCTACTCATTTAACGTAAAATTAGCACAAATGATATATTTTGCTGTACCTTACAATGAATTGTCTTGCATTAAAAGCAGGATTCATTTGCACATTCTTCTTGAAGCAATACCAGTTTCAGAGAAATTCTATCGTTACTTTATTTTGATATCCTTTGTTCAATTCACAAAAGGCCTCGGAGCTATGGTGGCAATATTTTCGATGTTTATGGGTCATAATGTTGAATGACACTAAAATGGACTTGCACAGCAGTATTTTGATCCTATCACCCTCATCTAAAAGTAAAATAAAACAGCTCCTTTTTTTTTCATAATTCTAATGTTGTATCACACATAAATACAAAAATGCCTTTTGCATTTTACAATGGTTGATAGTATTCTAGTATATTCTACTACGAATCATCTTGAAATCGAATATCTCCTACGCATATGATAATTGCTCATAAGTTACAAACTCTTTTAATCTCTCTTCTTCATGTAGAAGGTCCCTGTCTGTTGAGCCTAAAATGTGCACAAAATGACCCTAGAGTGAGAAACAAACCAAATCTTCATGTAAAAAAAAATAATCCCCTGTAACAAGTTAACTCTATATGTATCTACTTTCTGTACTGCGCTAATGATAATTTTAATATTTTCAATTAATTTTAATTTTTGTTTTGAATTTTGTAATATATAAATAATTTTTTTAAAAACTACTGTATATATATTATTGGATCTAAAAACGTTACTTAAAACACATGAAACTAATTAATATAAATATTGAAATAAAAATATTGCACCATTGCATCCATAGAAATAATTTTAAAATACGAAACGATAAATAGAGTTGATTTTGAAGTTGTTTTTTTAATCTCACTTGATAGACATCTAAACTAAACCCACGCACCTGTGTGGATTCATGGCAGCTTCTGTTGTGACAGAGCACCCGTAGGTAGAAGTCTGATTTGGCTCCATGACGCTGACTTTTTGTGGGATACGGTTGTCCCCCTACGCCCAACGGTCATATTTTATCAGAACCTACGGCTTAGTAGTAGAGTCCGAACCACTACAAACATCCATGACATCGTCGGGACTCGAACATGTGACCCCGAGCGCCAGAGCGCTAGGTCCAGACTTGATTTCTAAAAAATGTTCTCTCAACATCTTAACCAAGCTATAACTTTAAAAAAATTTTTAATAATTTTATTATAATTTAATTTAATTAACGTCAAAGAATAAGAATAATGAGAAATTTTCAATATTACTGATGCTGTTTCTAGACCAATTTCTCTAGAAAAATTTGTTTCCACACAAATGTTTTGATATTTACTAAACATATCTAGAATATTTGAAAATATCTAAAAAATATCTAGAAATCTAGAATATTTCTCCATGCTGCAAATATTCTTCCATCAAAAATATTTATTTTAATACTTACAAAACAAAAAATTTCCCAGACAATGTACGATTTCCTTAGATCATACTAACTTGAAACCCTCCCTTTTATTTAATGAAAACATACAAACTACGACAATACATAATAATTTTCTAGAGTTGCAATTATTAAAATCCAACCAAAATTTGATTATTTCGGAAACAGGGAGCGAAATCAATTTCAGAAAGCTCTGGAAACTGTAGAAAAACAATTTTGCGAAACGTGAGAAGTTGGAAACTATTCTGACCCACACCACACACGCAGAACGATATCTTCCAAAATCCATACGCAATAATCCGCCTCAATCTGCAGGATTCGCTCTGTCAAACTAAGTTTGATCCCATAATCCTTGTCCTATTTGAACATTCGATTTTGTAAACAGGTTTTAAGACAGATCATTTTGCAAAGCCTTCTGGGAAAGTGGGTTACAACAACTGGAAACATTGATTTTCCCTCTTCAAGATGGGAATCTTATCTTTGTTGTTATTTGTAATGATTCCGAGTTGTTGTTCAACTTTTAAATTTTTATTCTTCGATGTTTTGGGGGAAAGATTCTCCCTCGTCGCTGCTTTTGCACCTGCATTTTAATTTTTTTCCTTTTCGGTTGTGAAGAATTAAATCCTCCGATAGATTCTTTGTTTTAAATTCTTCATTGAAACTTGACGAGTGAGTAATTAAGACGAGGCGCGATTTATTGAAGCATCTTAAATGCATGCACTATGTAAATGAGAATATCGAAATGGGCAACCTGAGATTAATTTCGAAGCCAACGCTTATCAAGAGAAGAGCTATTTTTTTGATGAATAATGGAAAGTTTTTGCTTTAAAGTTTATTTTTTAAGAATTCGTACTGCATTTTCGAAGTGATACTCTTTGACACATATTTTTACTGTGTTAAAAATGTGCCTTATTCAATAAAAAAAAATGAAAATAAATACCTTTAATTTTAAATTTAATCTTATATTATAATCACTTTTTTTTTTTTACATGCGAAGCTCTTAATTTAAAAATTATCCGAAAAAAATCCTTCCATAATATCATTACAATTTATAATTTTTTACATTTTTTAAGTCATGGTATTAATAGGTATTATTATGTTTTTTAATTAATTCCTGTTAAAATTCGCGTGTATCTAAATCAGCATTCCACCTTGAAAAAAAAATTATTTTTAAATATAATTTGCTTCTTCTCAAAAAAAAATTTTTTAACTTTCAGACAGGTTTTCTTTCAGAAAACCTGTTCTGAAATGATATATTTAATATCCGTACTTGTAATAAAAAGTGTATTTTGTTCAATAAAATGAAAAATAAAAACTTGAAGTCATATATCATCATTATATAATACATAATTACATTGTATATACATATACATTATATAATACATAATTACATTGTATATACATTATATAATACATAATTACATTGCATATACATATATACATTGTATAATACACAATTACTTTGTATATACATTGTATATACATTGTATATATACATTATTACATATATACATATACATTGTATAATACATAATTACATTGTATATACATATATTGTATAATACAATACGAGACTCAAACTCGCCAGTTACGTTCGGTAGCGTTTACCAGTAATGATTTCATTCGGTTGAAGCAGTTCATAGTAGGAACCAAGCTGTTCCCAATCAAAAACAGAACATGAGTTTTACAAATATTTAATTACTATAATATTACTTACAATAATATATATTCTTAAAATATACTGATACAATTACAAGACGTTGTATAAAGTTGGATTAGTTCTAAAAGACGATGCATATCAGGGTACTGCAGTACTATCGAGATTGCCCGACTAGAGCCCCGGTGGCAAAGTGCGCAGCTAGTGTTCAGGAAGGCTTGATGTTCTAATTCACTGATGACATTGTCGTAGGCATTCTAATTTCAGAAAAGAACGGGATTCAATGGATAAACAGGCTGCCTACTGGGAATTTACTAGATTTTCTGGGTTTGGGAGCTTCACGTAGATCTATAGACAAAGTAAAGATAACAGAAAATCCGTATTTATGTAATAAATCGAAAATGGTCAAAGTTGCATCAGAAGAAACGAAGATTCTGTTTTGAATTTAGATAACAGACTTAATACGTTTTATTTTCTGAGGCCATTTAACGTTATATGTGCTAGTAAAAATAAATTTACATTTATTTTCAATTATAACTTTGATGGCGTAGGTGTTAAAAAAAGTGCAAGTTCTTAGGTTTTTAAAATTTTCTTTTGGAATGGATTGTTTAGCACGATAAATAACTTTGTCGTTGAAGATATTCCAGTTAGTCTCAAGGTCATCATTAAAGCTAACATCGCAAAAATGCCTTTCAATTCAATTCTGTAAAACTATGCCAGTCCAACATATGACAGTACGAAACTTTCAAAAGCTCTCTCTTATGGTAGAAGTCAAATACTTAATCTCTTATTGGTATGTGATCACTGTTTATGTTATTTAAGACAGCCCTTTGGCATTTTAGATATAAGTCAGCACTTACAAATGAAATGTCCAGGGCTTAAGCAGAATTATAGCTGAAGAAAAAGTGAGTAGAATAATCATCTTTAAGAAATGAAAGAGATCTATCATCGATCGCCTTTAAGAGATAATTACCTCCATCGTTATTTTCAGAACAAACCCGTAGGTGGTGTTTGGCATGGAGATCACTCAGTAAGATTATTTTTTTTTTTTTGGGAGCCATCGAAGCCAACAAACTTGCTTATTTTTTCTTCCAGAGGACACTTGAGGAGTCTCATCTATGAACAGAAGATTTTTGGGAACTGCACTAAGTGTAGGACTGCTGAAGCAACGCCTGCTCATATTTTAAACTGACTTGATCTTACATTGTACGAGGATTCTTCTGAACCTCTTCCATTCTTGGACTTTTAGAGGTTTATGGATTTGGTCCAATAGCTGGACCGTATCGGGCATCAAAAACAACAACAACAAAGCACTTTTTTTTCCCCTTTTGTAAAGTAAAATTATTTTTAATTAATTTCACTGTAAGACAGTATAACAATAATATAATCACAGGAATACAAACTGCTATAATTAAAGATAAAATTATTTTATATTTGATTAAAAATTTTGGTACTATTAATAAGAAATTCTTAAAAGTCTTCTGGATTAAATGGTTTTGATAAAAATTATATACAAACAACTATATTATTCTCTATAGAGATATTTATTTTTTATTTAATCCATGTGGGGTTTATATGCTGCAAGATAATACTGCCTTAAGAAATTATATTAACTACTGCACTATAAAATCACTTCATGTCTGATTAAAATAGTTATAAACGATTATAAATTCTTCAACCCTATATATCTCTGTTATATGAGAAATTAGCATCAACCTTAAATTGCTTTTGATTCTATTGAGGGACATTTCACCCTACTTATTTATAGTACCCGTCCTTGGCAAAAACAAAGATATTTTTTTGATTCTGTATGAATTTAGAGCTTATTACTCTATGGTACAATGTCCAAAATCCAAATATCTGCCACATATCTTAACTACCAAAATAACATCACCGGAAAAGTAACGTAATGTAAGTTTTCAAGGTTTTATTTGATTAAATAGTTTAAAAATTCAAAAACTGCCTTGATTTTTACATTGGACGAGGGTTATTCTAAGCCTCTTCTATTCTTGGACTTTTTAGAGGTTTACGGATTTATGGATTTGGTCTAATAACTAGACCATATCGGGGATCAGAAGCAACAAAAAACGGATTTTAAACAGAAAAAACAGATTTATTTTCCTCTTTTTCATTTAAAGTAAATCTATTTCAAGTAAAAACATATATTTAGTTGATATACTTTATAAAATTCATTTCACTGTAAGATACCATCGCAATAATAAAATCATACGAACATAAACTGTTATAATAAAAGATTACATTATTTTATATTTGATAAAAATATTTAAAAATATTAATAAGAGTTTTTTTTTAAATCTTCTGGATTAAATTGTTTTGAAAAAATCGTATACAAACAACTATATTATTTTCAATGGAGATATTTTTATTTGATCCATGTAGGGGTTTACATACTGCAAGATAACACTCCCTTAAGGAATTCTATTATTTACGACACAATAAAAAATTACTCCATGTTTGATTAAACTAGTTATGAACGATTATAAATTTTTCAGCACTATATACCCCTGTTATATGAGGAGTTATTATCATCCTCACTTTGCTTCTGATTCAATTGAGAGACTTTTCAACTTACAGATTTCTAGTAACCTTCCTTGGTGAAAACAGGAAAGCTTTTGATTCTGTATAAATTTAGAACTTATTACTCTAAGATACAAAGTCCAAAATCCAAATATCTCAATATCTACCATATACCCAAATATCTCCAATATCTACCATATACCCAAATATCTCCAATATCTACCATATAACCAAATATCTCCAATATCTACCATATACCCAAATATCTCCAATATCTACCATATGCCCAAATATCTACCATATATCTATCCATATCTACCATATACCCAAATATCTCCAATATCTACCATATAACCAAATATCTCAAATATCTGCCATATATCTTAACTATCAAAATAAAATCACCGGAAAAATAACATAATGGAAGTTTTTAAGATTTTTATTTGATTACATTGTTTAAATAATTAATAATAAACATAACAATTTCTACATATATTAATTAAAGCAATTTTATTCCAAAATGATATCCTCAATAGAATACTTTTCTCCTCAGAATAAAAGCAGAAAACATGGCGAAAATACCACGCAGAAAATTCCAACTAATTAAAACACAATAAAGCCTCAACATAAAATAAATCCATGTTTCATTAAAATAATTGAAAATGTTAAGAAATTTCTGAAAGCCTTTACAACTAATAAACACCATTTAAAAAAAGTGTTAGACAAACAACGACAACTATTCACAACAGACTTAGTTTATTTATCACGCCTTCAATGCACAATTCCCAGTCCAACACTTTAAAGAAAATCTCTTTACTTAACAGTTTTGAAATTCGACAGCTCTTTGCCAAGACTAATTTAGTCAGTTAAGGGAAGATATAAATCAAATACAATCAAATGCTTCTCAAATTAACGAAAATAAAAAACAATTCAAACAGAGCAGGCTCATTCAATAAAGTCATAGTAATTAACAACACATGTAGAGGGACTTAAGGATTGGACAAACAAGGAGGGAAATCTCTTGAGGGAAAGTAGTTAGAATAGGGGAAATAAGTTTTCTGAGTGAAGTGTGGGGGATAGTTGGGGACAATTCTTCGGAAAGAATTTAACTTACTTTCAAACAAACATTCGGGAGGTAATAAGTTAGGGATATTTGTTGAAGTATCTAATCCGTTATTTGTGTTTTCCGCTCAATTTATAAAGGGAAACATTTACTTGGATGTTTTAATTATTGATTAGTTATAATAGTTACTTGATTTACTTCTTTGTGTGGCTGGAAATGGTTCGTGTAGAGGTGGAACAGGGAATTTGAGGTTTTCCAAAAGGGAATTGGGGACAGACATGGAAAGTGAGACTGAAAAATTCGTATTTTTAATTCGATGGCATAATGGACTTTTAATTGCCTTCTAAGCCTGATAGTGTGAATTTCATTAATTCTTTGAAACTTTCTCTGATAATCTTCATAGAATATGAAAATTATTTAAAATATTTCAGTATTTAACATGTTGTTTTATTTCATTAAAAATAATTGCAATTTATTATAATTAATGTGATTTTATTTTTATAGGAAATTATTTTTAAAGTGTCGTTAATTTATTAAAGTACAATAATTATTTCTGAACAAAATCTGTATACTATTTATTTATACAGTTAGTTATATAGCGTTTATACCAATTTTAATGATGCACACAAACCAAATTAAAAAACGTTTTTGTGTTCATTTATCGTATTTTATTAAACAAATTTCATAAGAGGGACAATTAAGTATAATAATCCTTCTTGAAATGTAGCTCAGTGACACTTGGAATTTTCTAACCACTTTTTTTTTATCGAGGGAGCACGATATTAGTGCATATTTGGTTCACATATTAGTGAATCAAATATCTAAGGAGAATATCTAGCAGTTTGAGAACTTCATTTATTCTTTTCAGTGCTAAGGAGGTACTTTCCAGCTGGCAGATTCAACGCATTTATTCAAACGTATACAAAAGAGAATTGTGTGATAATGCTTTCCTGATTCAGAACTGAGATCACACTTATCACGAATTCAGCTAACTTATTATGGGGGAGGGTGATTTAGAATCCAATAACAACATGCATTTAATTTCCAGATTTCAGGAGCATATGGGAGGAATAACTATTGTAACAGCGAACGTAGCTGTCTGACATAATATTTTTGGATGTTCAATCATACGACATACAATGCGGAACAATAACCCTTGAATGTTTATTTGTAAGGTGATACTTTCCATTTATTAACTCGGTGAATATTGGCAATAGCACCCAAAGTCTCTGACGTAAATCATACAACCTTCCAGGAACATAATTCAATAATCTGCAGCAGAATATTTGGTTGGAATCTTGTCGAAAGCCGGATTAGTGGTACCACGATGGCTAACATCAAGGAATGCATAGATTCAGATCCGCTGGCAGAGTGCATTGAAATCACTGTTTCAGAAAATGAGTGATGACTGTTACAAATATATGAATAGTTACCAACAATAAGGTTAACTCTGATGGGGGATTTTTTCTCGCATTGGTGATTTTCTTTTTATCCATACATCTAAGGAGATCATCTAGCGGCTTGAGCACTTCACTCGCTCTTTTCAATTCTAAGGAATGACTTTTCCGCCGAAAGATTCAAACGTAGACACTAGATTTGTGTGATAATTCTTTCTTGAATAGGAACTGAGTTCGTACTTATCAAGAATTTAGCTAACCTATTATGTGTGGGGAGGCGGAGATTTAGACGCCATTATCAACACGCATTTACTTTCCATATTTCAGGAACAGATGAGAGGGTATTGATTGTAACAGCGAACGTAGCTGTCTAATATAATTTTTAGGGTGTTCATTCATACTACATACAACAGGGAACTATTACTCTTGAATGTTTATTTGTAAGGTGATACCATCCATTTGCCAACTCGGTGAAAATAGAAAATGGGATACGAAGTCTCTGACGGAAATCATACAGCCTTCCAGGTACATAATTCAATTATCTGCAACAAAATAATCGGGTTAGAATCCTATGGAAAGCCTGGTTTGTGGTAACACGATAGCCAATATGAAGGAATGTATAGATTCAGATCCACTGGCAGTGTGCAATGAAGAAAATGACTTCCGAAATTGTTTCAGGAAATAAGTACAATCGATGATGATTGGGGGAAATATATGAATGCTCGCATCTACAATCTAATGGTGATTTTTTCTTAGTTTTTGCATATAAATGCTGTCAGTTATCCTTGAAATACCTTCAAGAAGGTAATTTGCCCATCGATGAATTGTTCGTAGCATACATGCATACATGCGTACTTACTCCACGGCAGTAACAGAAAACGCACTTTTGCATATAATGCCGATTGAGGCGTGAACCGGTGCAGTTCTTCCCCGCCCGAAGGAGTGACTGGTGACTGAGTTGAGACATTACACCACATCACGCGCTACTGTATTTATATTATTGGATCAAAAATGTTACTTAAAAATACAAGAAACTAATTAATATAAATATGAAATAAAATACTGCACCATTGCATCCATAAAAATAATTTTAAAATGCGAAATGATAGATGGAGTTGATTTTTGAAGTTGTTTTTATCTCACTTAGTAGACATCTAAACCAAACCCACGAACACGTGTGGATTCATTGTTGAAGGGAAAGCGGGCAGCTTTTTGTTGGGATGGAGCACCCGTAGGTAGAAGTCTGATTTGGCTCAGTGATGCTAATTTTTTGTGTGATAAGGTTGTCACTCTACGCCCAACGGTCATATTTGATCAGAACCTACGGCTTAAAGTAGAGTCCGAACCACTACAAACATCCATGACACCGTCGGGATTTGAACCTGTGACACCGAGCGCCAGAGAGCTTGTCACTCGGCTAATCAAGTCCAGGCATGATTTTTAAAAATGTTCTCTCCAACATCTTAACCAAGCTATAACTTAACAAATTATTTTTAAATAGTTTTCTTATAATTTAATTTAATTAATGACAAAGAATAAGAATAATGAGGAAATTTTCAATATTACTGTTATGTTTCTAGATGTATTTCTATAAAACCTTTGTTTCCTCACATTTTGTTTTATTTTGGGATGAAAAAATAGCATTCTGTAGATTAACTATTGAGAATATTTCTCCATTCAGTAAATATTCTTCCAGCAAAAATATTTATTTAAATACATACGACACAACATAGCCTTTTTAAACACTAGCACACGATTTCCATAGTTCATGCTAACTTGAAACCCTCACTTTTATTTAATGAAAACATACAAAATACGAGAATACATAATAATTTCCTAGAGATACAATGATTAAAATCCAACCGAAATTTGATTATTTCGGAAAAGTGAGCGAAATCAAATTCAGGAAGCTCTGGAACCAGTAGAGAAACAATTTTTGCAAAACGTGAGAAGTTGGAAACTATTCTGATCAACAACACACAGAACGATATATTCCAAAATCCATACAAAAAATCCCGCCTCGATCTGCTGGGTCAAACTAAGTTTGATCCCATAATCCTCTTCCTATTTGAACATTCGGTTTTGTAAACAGGTTTTAAGACAGATCATTATGCAAAGCCTTCTGGGAAAAGTGGGTTACAAACAACTGGAAACATTCTCATTTTTCAACTCTTCGAGATGCGAATCTTCTTATCTTTGTTGTTATTTGTGATGATTCCGAGTTTTTGTTCAACTTTTCGTTTTATTTGTTCTTCAAAGTTTTGGGGAAAGGATTCTCCCTCGTCGCTGCTTTTCCACCTGCATTTTAATTTTTCCTTTTCGGTTGTGAAGAATTAAATCGCTCCGATAGATTCTTTGTTTTAAATTCTTTATTAAAACTCTCTGATGCAGTCATTAAGACGAGGAGCGAGATTTATTGAAGGATCTTAAATGTATACGCTATGTAAATGAGAATATCGAAATGGGCAACTTGGGGTTAATTTTGAAGCCAGCTCTTATCAGAGAATATTGTTTTTGATGAATGAAGGAAAGTTTTGTTTTAAAATTTATTTTTATGAATTCGTGCTGAGTTTTCAAAGTGATACTCTTTATACTTATATTTTTTAATCTGTTAAAAATGTATCTTATTCAATATAAAAATAAAATAAAAAAAAAACCTTAATACCAAGAAAATCTGAAACTTGATCTTATATTATAATCACTTATTTTAGTTTTACATGGGGTACTTTTATTTTAAAATTCTCCAAAAAAATTCTTCCAAAATAATACTACACTTGTATAATTTTTACATTTTTAAGTCTTAATAATAACGAACATTTTATGTTTTTGTTAAATAAATGTCTGTTAATAGTCGCGTATATGTAAATCCGCATTTTGCCTTGAAAAAGAACAAGAATTATTTTTAAAAATAATTATTTTATTCTCAAAAATGATTTGTAACATCCATGTGCGGTTTTGAAATGTTGTACTTAATACTCATAAATTTGTACTTAAATCTGTTCAAAGTTTATTTTGTTCAATAAAATGACAAATAAAAACTTTGAAACCAAATACCATTGCATTGTATATAATTACATTGTATAATACATAATTACATTGTATAATACAATATGCAACTTAAATGCATCAGTTACATTCGGTTGTGTTCACCAATGATGGTTTCATTCGGTTGAAGCAACTCATAGTACGCAACACCAAGCTGGTCTCACCAAAAACAGAGCAGGAGTTTTACAAATATTTAGTTACTATAATATTGCTTACAATAATATAAATACTTACAATATACTAATACAATTACAAGACGTTGTATCACATTGGATTAGTTCTAAAGAGGGTATATATCAGAGTACTACAGTACTGTCCAGATTGCCTGACTAGAGTCCTAGTGGCAATGTGCGCAGTTAGTGTGCAAGAAGTTTGACGTTTTAATTCCCTGGTAGGCATTGTTGTAGGCATTCTGATTTCAGAAAAGAAGGGATTCGATGGATATTGTAACACTGTATGTAAAAACCTCTCGAACCGTTAGTCAGACAGACTGATGGGAGTTTCTGGATTTTCTCCCATACGTCACGCACGAATGGGACAACTATCCCTAAAAGCCCATCAGCAAGGCAACTGCCCTCTGCTCTTCCCCTCAGTAGCCATGTAGTCATCTAAGTTGTCCTGTGGCCAAATCAACGGGTGGGTTTGCATGAGGCCCACAGATGTTCCACTCTCATCTTTCTAAATAGTAGGAGGATACATAGCCCCATAGTATATTTAAAAATATCAGTAAAAAAAATTTTAAAAACTATTCTGGATTAAATAGTTTATATAAAAATTGTATACAAACAGTTATATTATTCTCTATAGAGATATTTAATTTTTTATTTAATCCATGTGGGGTTTACGATCTGCAAGATAACACTGCCTTAAGAAATTATATGGATTACGACACAATAAAATCACTTCATGTTTGATTAAAGAAGTTATAAAGAATTAGAAATACTTCCACACTGTATATCTCTATTATATGAGTAGTTATTAGCATCCTTACTTTGCTTCTGATTCAATAGAGGGACATTTCACCCTACAGATTTATAGTGTCCTTCCTTGGCAAAAAAAAAGAGAAAACTTTTGATTCTATATGAATTTAGAGCTTTTGACTCTAAGGTACAAAGTGCAAAAATCCAAATATCTCCAATATCTACCATATATCCCAAATGTCTGCACTATCTGCCACATATCTTAATTATAAAAATAACATCACCGATAAAATAACATAATGAAAGTTATTAAAGTTTTGATTTGATTATATTGTTTAAAAATTAATAATAAACATAAAAAATTTCTACATATATATAATTAAAACAATTTTATTCCAAAATAATATCCTCGATAGAATACTTTTCTCCTCAGAATAAAAGTGGAAAACATGGCGCAAATACCACACAGAACATTCCAACTAATTAAGACGCAATAAAGCCTCAACACAAAATAATTCCATGTTTCATTAAAATAATTGAAAATGTTAAGAAATGTTCGAAAGCCTTTATGACTAATAAACACCATTTAAAAAGTGTTAGATAAACAACAACAACTATTCACAACAGAGTTGATTTATTTATCAAGCTTTCAAAGCACAATTCCCCCTTCCAACACTTTAAAGAAATCTCTTTACTTAGCAATTTTGAAATTCGACAACTCTTTGCAAAGACTAATTTAGTCAGTTAAGGGAAGATATAAATCAAATCCAATCAAATACTTCCCAAATTGACGAGAATAAAAACAATCCAATCAGAGCATGCTCATTCAATAAAGTCACAGTAATTCACAACACATGTAGAGGACTTAAGGATTGGACAAACAGGGAGGGAAATCTCTTGATTGAAAAGTAGTAAGAATAGGGGGAAAAAAGTTTTCTGAGTGAAGTGTAGGGATAGTTGGGGACAATTCTTCGAAAGAACTTAACTTACTTTCAAACAAACACATACGGGAAGGTAATAAGTTAGGGATATTTGTTGAAGTATCTAATCCGTTATTTGTGTTTTTCCGCTAAATTTATAAGGGAAACATTGAGTTGGAGGTTTTAATTATTGATTAGTTATAATAGTTAATTTCATAATCGTTAATTTAATAAAGTATAATAATTATTTCTGAACAAAATCTGTATACACGATTTATATATATAGTTAGTTAGATAACTTTTATACAAATTCCAATGATGCATACAAGCATTTTTTTTGTATTAAATTATCATATTTTTATAACACATTTCATAAAAGGGACAATTAAGTATAATAATCCTTCTTGAAATTTATATCATGAGCACTAAGAACTTGCTGACCACTTTTTATCGTGGGAACACGATATTACTGCTTCACATATTAGTGAACCACACATCTAAGGAGAACATCATCTAGCAATTTGAGAAAAACATATAGCAGTTTGAGAACTTCATCCACTCTTTTCTGCGCTCAGGAGGTGCTTTCCAGCTGACAGATTCAACGAATTTATTCAAAACGTAGATACGAGAATTATGTGATAATGCTTTCCTGATTCAGAACTGAGCTCTCACATATCACGAATTCAGCTAACTTATTATGGGGAGGATGATTTAGAAGACAATATCAACTTGCGTTTAATTTCCAAATTTCAGGAACAGGTGGGAGGAGCAATGATTGCAATAACGAACGTGTTTGTCTGGTTTTATAATGTCGAACAATTACTGTAGAATGTTTACTTGTAAGGGGATACCATCCATTTGCCAACTCGGTGAAAATAGGAAATGGGATGCGAAGTGTCTGACGGAAATCATTACAGCCTTCCGGGTACATAATCCAATTATCTGCAACAAAATAAACGGGTTAGAATCCTATGGAAAGCCTGGTTTGTTGTAACACGATAGCCAATATGAAGAAATGCATAGATTCAGATCCACTGGCAGTGTGCATTGAAGAAAGTGACTTCAGAAATTGTTTCAGGAGATAAGAACAATCGATGAGAATTGGGGGGGATATATAAATACTCGCATCAACAATAAGAGTGACTCTGGTGGTGATTTTTCTTTTTTTTTTGTATATAAATGCTGTCAGTTATTCTTGAAAGACTTTCAAAAAGTTAGTTTATCCATCGAAGAATTGTTCGTAGCAGACATGCATGCTTACACAACTCCATAACATGTCTGCATGCATGCATGTGTGCTTACTCCACGGCAGTAACAGAAAACACACTTTGCATATAATGCCGATTGAAACGGTACAGCTTTTCCCACGCTGACGAATGACTGGTAACTGAGTTGAGACACACCACATCACGCGCTGGTGCGTGATTGACGTTATCGTTAATGCCCCAACGAAAGTGAATAGTAAAAATATGTTTGATAAGCGTTCTCTGGATGAAATTCCCCCAGATCTGTTATTGATCATGAATGTACGACGAAGCACCTCTTACACATAAAAAGAAAAGAAACATCTTAACGTAGGCGGATGCTTCCAAAAATTCATTCCAGAAATTAATTTAGTTTCCAATTAAATTAAAAGTCATCATCAACAAATAAATTAAAATGCCCTTTACTTTTGGTAAATAATTTGGGGTTGAGCATCACATTTCCATATCTTAAATCATCACGATTACAGACCTTCTTAATGAAAAAAAAAAATTTTTAATTATTCGAATGGAATAGGTAAAGATAAGCAATATGTTACTTGAAAAAGTTTTGTCTTTTGTTCTTTATTTATTCATAGTTCTGTCTTTAGTTCTTTTCGTTTTTAGTTTCTAGGACTTTCTAATACCGAAACACCAATATACATAGTAGTAAAAGGAGAGTATGAAAGTATCACCCTAACGTAGGCGGATACTTTTAAAAATTCATTCCAAAAATTAATTTAAATTCCAATTAAATTAAAAGGGCATCATCAACAAATAAATTAAAAAGTCCTTGACTTTTGATAGAAATTTTGAGTTTAACATCAACCTTCCATATCTTAAATAATCACGATTACAGACGTTCTTATTTAAAAAACTTTTAAACAATTTTTCGAATCGAATAGATAAAGATAAGTACTATATTACTTGAAAAAGTGTCTTGTTTAGGTCTTTATTTATTTATAGTTTCGTCTTTAGTTCATTTCGTGTTTAGCTTCAGGACTTTCTAGTACCGAAACAACACTATACATAAAAAAGAAAAGAATCACCCTAACGTAGGCGGATACTTTTAAAAATTCATTCCAGAAATTATTTTAATTCCACATTTAAATTAAAAAGGCATCATCAACAAATAAATTAAGAAGTCCTTAACTTTTTGATAGAGAATTTTGAGTCGAACATCACCCTTCCGTATCTTAAATAATCACGATTACAGACGTACTTAATAAAAAAAGTATTATTCGAATGGAATAGGTAAAGATAAGCAATATATTACATTGAAAATGTTTCGTGTGCTTTAAGAAAATTTAAAAAAAAACCTTCACTCGAAAGGCGAGATCTGAAACTCTTTTGTGTCCTGAGAGGAAATGATTATGCAACGTGATAATGCAGGATGTGGCTGATGAATGATTATGCATAAAAAGGAGATTCTAGTACGTGAGGGGAATGAAGACCGATAATGCTGGATGATTGGTTGAGATGTTTTACGGAAGGGGCAATTTTTATGATTCCAACAACTCCTTCTTTTTGCCAGGGCCATTTACCTTGCTTACTTTTTAATAGAAAATGGTAATGTTCCTGTAATTCTGGTGCACCGGTATATTCAAATAGAGAATAAAAAATAATGGTCGAACATTTAGGGGATGCTTAAAAAAAGATGTTCTAATTATTGATAATGCATTTTATTACTGTAAGTTTAGATGCGATAATGCTTTTAAAAAAGGTTTTTACAAATAATTCTTGTGTGTTTAACGAGGAAGGAGAAGATTAATAATGATAAAAACAAGACTTATTATCTAAAGAACAATAAAATTTGGATACCTCTTGTTTAAAGCAATTTTTTCTAGTTTTTCTGCCAGAGGACTTTCTAGTACGTCTTTTGCACTAAAATTATGCGACTTACCAATGTACAGGTCACTTTTTTAACGATGATTAAAATATTTCATCAAAACGGTAAACGCACGTAGCATGCACGGAAATAAAACAATTTATAATGTAACAGTTCGTCTATAATTATATTGTAAAAGGAAATAAATAATTATTGAATTTTTGGCAAATTCGAGAATTACGTGACAATCACCCTTGCTGCGATTCTGCAGAATACTGTTATAAGATTCTAGGACTAGTATGTAGAAAGTATTAAGGCACATATAAAAAATTAATTAAATAATATAATTTTAACACATATTTAAACAGCTTTAACTTGCCATAATTTAAGCTATACTAAATCCTTAATCAATTGCCATATATGCAGAATAATGTTATATTTACTTTTCACGTGATTTTATAAGGTGCTTCTACTGTAATAGAATCGTTTGCTAAATATAATATCTAAAAACATTTTCTACATTAACCACTACATATATTTGGCAAAATTAAATTTGTGGAAACAGAAATACAATGAAAATTCATTTTCGTTTGAAAAATGTCTTAATGTCTTGATAATCAACACCAGTAAATCCATAATTCTTATAGAAAAACTAATTTTTGTTCAGTCTTATTTTACAAGTACAATCATATATATATGTAATATATATATATATATATATATATATATGATCAGTGGCTGGTGATATATTTTTAGTATATAAAAACAACGTTAATATTTTGTATTAAAATCAGAAAAGCAGGTGTAACGAAATTAGGGCAAGTTAAAACTGTTTAAACTATATATTAAAAATATAATATTTAATTGATTTTTTATACTTACCTCAGCACTTTCGACATATTAGTCTTGCGTATATTCTAAAAACGAGGTTAAATAAAATGCAAAAGTTTTTAAACCAAAAATACATGAAAAAAAAACTGCTTTCAGGTCATTCCGATAACAATGGTGTGAACTATCCAATATATCAATTTAAGGTGTATGACAATAACATTAACACAAGTATATGTCTTCGATAAAAATTTGATAGAGGTTTAAATAGTTCATTTTTTCGTATTAATTACATCATATTTTTTAATTATATTTTATTAAGAGATTAACTGTTTTTAATTACTATAATAAAAAACATTAACTGAAGCAGTAAAAAATAATGTTCTATGTAAATTATAAAAATACTCATAAAAATAATTTTTAAAAAGCTTTTAAAATTTACATGAATTACTTTTCTAAATGAGAGCTTATGATAGATTTAAAAGAAAGAGAAATAGATAATGAAATAATTTCTTTGCTATGTTATTAATATTTCACAGCAATTTAGAACATTGATTTATCTCCTTTGGTTAATCTGGCGTGGATTGTATGTTGTAATTAATATAAAAAGATTAATCTATTAAAATCTCAATTATTTTTCATAGAATATATCATGTTTTAAAGTAATTTTACATTCATATTCACAATTTATTAATATCGTAATAAAATCCCTCTTCTTTAAAAATTGTTCTTGAGTTAAAAAATTTCAACCCTTATGTTTTCACATATATATTATACATCTTTTTTAGCAAATATTTTGTTTTATTCTGTCTTTTAATCATTTTTGAAAAATTATTTTCTATTTCGTTTTTTAACAATATTTCAATAAAATAATAATTCAGTTTACTATATGTTCCTTACATATTTCTATTACATTCAGTTTAAAAAGCAATTGTAAATGAATAAATTTTTTAATGTAACTAATATGAAAGGATTAAACAATTTAAATCTTTATTACATTTTTATAGAGTACATTGTGAAATTTCAATTCTTATGTTTTTACATATATATTATATACTTATTTAACAAATATTTCGCTTAATTCTGTCTGTAATCATTTTTAAAATTATTCTTAAATATATTTTTATAAAAAGACTATTAAAAATATTTTCTATATCGTTTTTTATAAAAATTATGATTAATATTTCAAGAATAGCGATTCAGTTTTACATGCTCTTACCTATTTCTAATCTAAAAAAAATTATAAATGAAGAAATAAAAAGTAATTAGCATCAAAGAATTAAACAATTTAAATTTTTATTACATTTATATATACATTGTAAAATTTCGTTTTTTATTCTGTCTTTAATCATTTTTTAAAGATTTTCTTAAATAATTTTTGCAAAAGGTTATTAAAAATATTTTCTATTTCATTTTTCTTTTTTCAAATTCTGAATAATATTTCAAGAATAACGATTCAATTGTGTACATGCTCCATGCATGGTACCACAGGTATCGGGTTCGAGCCCTGGATGTTTGTAGTAGTTCGGAATCCACTTTAAACCGTAGGTCCCGGTCCTAATAGGATCGTAGAGCGTTGTGGGGGTAGTTACTTTTTCGCGTCCGTTACATATCTTCAAGCTACACGTGCCCTTTGGGTAGTGCTAAAGGAGTAGCAGAGGTGAGCTCTTGCTAACGACATAAACTTAACTGTCTCTATTGCCAGCTGCAATAGAACAACAACAATTAAAAATAAACAATTGTAGATGAAGTAATTTATAATGTAATTGGTACGAAAAGATTTAAACAATTTAAATCTCAGTGTAAAAATAGTATTTCTAAACATTAACAGTGTACACTATAAAAATATAATATTTTTATAGTGTAC
>BPLR01021614.1:0-23463 GCA_021605095.1 Caerostris extrusa | reverse complement strand
TACGTAATAAGCTTGCTACAAAACAACTTCATCTATGTCTACAGTATCATTTTTAACCATTCCAAACTTGTTGGACATTTCAAGTGTGAAAACTCTGCTCCAAAAGAGTTTCATCAACGTCTATAGTGTCATTTTAATCATGCGGTACTTGTTAAAACTTTTCAATTTGTGTTCCAAAAGAATTTCATATACATCAACATTAGCATTTTACCATTCGTTGGACTCTTTTAATTTTGGAAACTGTGTTCCGAAAGAATTTTCATTTCAATTATTTTAATGACGATGATGTCCTTTAGACATTAAAGAGCTACACACAGAATACAAGTAAGGTTGCCATTGCTTTAATTCAACTAGAAATTATTAATAACATCATCAAAATTCTGAAAATCTCTCTCCCGACCCAGAAATTGCATCTGGTGGAAAGAGTTTCTTAAAAAAGATTGACCCTTCATGAGAGTCGAGATAGAAAGTTCGGTAGATATTTTTGTTACGAAGTGATTGGACCTATTTTGTTTATTTTTTTCACATCTATATATGTCCTTCCGTTTACATAGGTAGAGCTGGAATTGGTTAGTTTCATCAAAATAATTGTCCTTCAATATTGTTATCCATTGTCCGTATTACTTCAATTTGCTTCGCAATGAATTCAAACAACGATCCATATCTGGTTATGATAAAGATCTAGAATCCTGTAACTTTTACGACAAATTTGCAGCCAAGTAAACGAACAGACTGGCCGCTACAGATTTTAAACAAAAAAAAAAAATCAAAATCATTATACATGCCGTTTTCTAAATTGTTACCTTAGTTTTGGCCACATAACTAATCCAATTAATAAAAACAAGTAACATAAAAAAAAATTTAAGTCAATTACTACTTTTTTTCACTCTATTGCAGAAAGTCCTTTATAAATAATTTTCATTCATTTTTTTTTAAGTTTATCTGGCGCCATCTATTGTTAGATATATGCAATTTAAATCTAAAAAAAAAAAACTAAAATTAATTAATTAAATTTAATGAATGAATTAATACTTGAAAAACTGTATTAACATCCAGTGTCATCCACTACAAGTTCAAAAAAAATGTATTTGTGCACGAGTGGATGAATGGAAAGTATTTATGAACGATTGAAAATTTGAACAAGATATATATAAGGAGAGTGTGAGCTAATAGAAGGAATTGAAAAAGCACATTCCAAGGTCCTTTCATTCATTCAGTCAACTGGTAACATCTTACACCATCCCACTTGCCTGTCATCTGCTCGTTAATTTCCACGATCGTATCAAATGAAGCAAAAGAAGCGTGTACGATAGCAGAAATTAATTTTAAAATTAATCCTAAGTTTTGCTTCAGATGAGGCCCAAGCAACTGATTCAGTATTTGGAGAAAAATTACTGTTGGAAACGAACAATTTATTACTTGAGGCTACTGAACAACAATCGATGCAGTTGGCCTTCTCACGTTAATTAGAAAGACTAGAATCGAGAGTTTTCCTCATTCTTTTGCTATCAAGCCGATTATTACTGTCCAATAAAATTTACATTCGACAATGCAACGCGAGACTGTAAAGCAAGCTGTCACAATTGTTATCAAGGCTTCTAGTGTTCTTATCTGAACACAGTGATTCTAAAAACATATCGTGGATGGAGTTGCATTCTTGCTGAGACACTAAGCCAGAAAATCTATTAATCCTGACTATTCCCGGAAGATAATGCCTTCCCATCAGATTATTTTGGTCTATATCAGGGGGTCTCAAACTACGAACCGCGGCAGCGAATAGCTTATTGTTGCTGTAATAAGTTGGGTAAAAACACAGAATGACAATAACTCGATTTTATTGACTTGCTAGGTAAAGCTTAATGACAAGCATAACACGCAGAAAATTTAACTAAAGCATAATAACTAACAAATAATTAAAATGAATCCCACTAACATTATAGACTAGTGAACATCCCGCGGTTACCCTAGGTAGTTATGCCTACCTATTTCCGCTTTAACCACTAGATGTCGTCAAGTGTCACGGTTGTATCGATAAATACAATAGTAATTGAGCAAGCGAATTTAGTAAGCGTATGCTCGCTCAGAGCGCGTACTCGGCGACTTAAAGGAATTTCTTAGATAATGGCATTAAAACTAAAACGGTTTTGGCCCTTGGTACTTATTGGAGTAAATAGTATGGCCCTAAGGCTGGAAAGTTTGGAGACCCCTAGTCTAAATCATGAATTGTCTGATGGTTCCCTGCCATCAGACTATGAAAAGGGAGAGAGGCACAACGTTCTTGAACGACATTTATTACTCAATAACCACGATACATGACGAAAAACACTGACAAACAAAAAAGAGCGCCCTCTTACGGAGAACGAAATATTACATAAGGAATGTACATACGGTTACGGTCTGAACAGACTATCATGATGCAAAGTTCGTGGTTTGATCTGCCTGCACAATTGCAGGATCAGGTATTCTATTTATTAACTTCAATTTTCTATTGATGTAGTTTAAGTTTTTAAGTGACTTTTTTTGCAATTTTCTTTAGAATTTCAAACGAGACGATATCCATAAATACTTATTGCCATGTATACAATTTATTATTAAAAGCAAAACAAGTATGCAATAGTTATAATTGATTTTCTTTTTGATTTAATATTACCATGTTTACTAGCACTTCTTGAAAAATATTTTAATTGTACTTTTTGATTTTATTTTATAGTTATGAAATTATCGTTATGATTATCGTTTATTGTTATGAAAAAGAACTAATGTATAATTTGAAAATTCGCCACAATAATTTATAATGATCCGTGATTAAAAAAAAAATACTTGATTACAGAATATATTCAATATTCAAAAGTATTTTAAGATTGTAATAATACAAACATTAAGTTTACAAATCATATTTTATCTTGTATATCTTCAATTAGTGAAATCGGGAATATATACAGTGAGCCACAAAATTGAGTATACACCACTAAAACTTTTAGACTTCTTCCAATTACAAATTAAATATTGATTTAAATAGATAAATTTTTTATCCTAGATACTTTAACATCTGCTTTACCATCCTATAATAACACAATTCTATAGTTAACTTATTTATTACGAAAAAGTTAAGCGATTCGAAGAAAGATAGAAAACCATGCCACAAAAATTGAGTATACACTTTTATATTTGTAAATTATGCCACCACTTTTTTAGTTTCAAATTTTCTTTAAAGAGTTTCAGGAGTAGCTGCTGCTTATAACATGTGCTATTGCACTTCAACGCTTTTAAATAGTATTTTTCTCATTAAAACTCGTAAAATGAGCTCTCGTAGAGAAACTACTGAATCTGAGCGTTTATTGGTTGTAAAATGGTCGAAAGAGGGCAAATTTCTTCGAGAAATCGCTTCGTTGATTGGGGTAACTCATGGTTGTGTCCAAAAAATACTACAGAAGTATAAAAAGACTGGATCTGTGGCCAATATTCCTGGAAGAGGACGTAAAGAAATACTGAGTACTACAGCGAAGAGAAAGATCATTCACTCAGTAAAGAAAGATCCAAGGGTGAGTGCCTCTAAACTAGCTTTATCGATGTCCTCTACAATCGGGAAAAGATCTAAGTTGAAACAATTCGACGTACCCTTTCCCAATATGGGTTTCATGGCCGTACACCAATACAAAAGCCACTCATCAAGTATGTGAATAGACAAAAGAGAGTAATTTTCGCCAAAGAACATCGTTTAAAGCCTATTTCTTTTCTGGAACACTGTAATATTTTCTGATGAAAGTAAGTTTAATCTTTACGGAAGCGATGGACGATTTAAAATATGGAGAGAAGCTGGGAAACACTGGCACCTAAAAACACCATTAAGACAGTCAAGTTCGGAGGTGGATCTGTCCTCGTTTGGGGTTGTATGTCGGCTGGAGGAGTTGGAGAGCTTGCTTTTATTGATGGTATTATAGACAAACATGCATATTTGGGGATTTTAAATGATAACTTGAAAAAAAGTGCCAGTAAGTTGGGGCTTGGGTCAAGCTTCATATTCCAGCAGGACAACGACCCCAAGCATACAGCAAAAAGATTGTGCAGTTGTACTTGCTGTACCATTGCAAGAAGCAATTACACACTCTAGCCCAGTCTCCAGACCTAAACGTTATCGAAAATTTGTGGTCGCAATTAGAGAAAGCTGTACATGAGCACGAAATCACAAGAAAGGAAGTTCTCAAGAAGGTTCTGAGAGAAGAATGGGCTAAAATTTCTGTTGAAACCACTAAAACATTAGTAGAATCTATGTCCAGCTGTAATTCAAGCAAAAGGTTATGCAACAAAATGTTAATTTGTACGTTAAAAAGGAAATTAATAAAGGTGTATACTTATTTTTGTGGTGGTGTTTTTCCTCTCGTCTCAGATCTTTTATTTTTTTCGTAAAAATAAATAAACGTAACAATTTTATAAGTATAGTACGGTAAAACATAGACTAAAGTATATAAGGTAAAAAATTCAATCATCTTAAAGCAATATTTAATTTGTAATTGCAAAAAGTCTCAAAGTTTCTAACGTGTATACTCAATTTTGTGGCCCACTGTAAATGGGTTCAATATTTTAATGGGATAATTTTGAATTTTAGATTAAAATTATTTACGTCTACACCATATTAAATTACAATGAAATTTGTTTTAAGTTATTTTACTGCACCCTTGACTATTTGCTTAAGATTTTTTAATACCTTCTCAATTGTCAAACGAAAATTTTTATTAAGAGGAACTGATTTGTTTCAATTCCTCTGCAAGCAACGGAAATAAAAAAAGAGATTTAATGTCTCGAATAACTCGAATCTAAAATTCCAATTTTCTATCTATTCATTTTATCACCCTATTTTCGATGCTACAGAAATGAAGTTATAGTTAAATAAATTTACCAAATGTTGATACGTGGAGAAAATGTTTTACATAATTGAATTTAAGTGCTTGTATTACAACTTTTGCAATGCCTTTGGAAAACGTGTACCAATTATGCTTGATACCAAGTAAATAGAACATAAAACTCTTCCAATCGAAAATATTCTTTCCGAATTTTCAAATTTTTGGAGTATATGTTTCACCACAGTTTTCAGAATGTTCAGCCATAACTCTTGTATTAATGTACTGTGAAAAATAAAATGTTAATAATTTTAGCGCTCAAAAATATTTCTTAATTTTCCTTTGGATCGTGGATGTTTGTAGTGGTTCGAAATCCACTTTAAACTGTAGGTCCCGGTCTGTTTAGTCTAAAGTGTGCACAAGATGACCGTAGAGTGATAAACCAAACATTTGGATCGATATGCTTGAGCATTATTCAGATATCTTGCCATGGCAATTGAATGTTCTAAATAGTCTCACTTAGATTTCATGGACAGCATCAGTAATAGCTGTATTTGATGATTCTCCTGATTAACCTCGAGTATAAAGTGGAAAAACTAGAGTTTTGGATTTGATTTTGAAAATAACATTAATAGGAGCATTAAGCCTCATTTTGTTGTTGTTGTTGTTGTATTCAGAGAGATTTGAAAAGCTAGTAAGTGAGTAATTTTATTCTTTTGATTCAGTGACAATTATTATATTTTGTACATAAGTTGTCATCAGAACTTATTTAATAAAAAGGCATCAAGGATATACACTCAAGAGCCAAAACATTATGACCACCTGTCAATAACGAGAGTTGGTCCACCTTTGGCTCGCAACACAGCTTCAACCCGCCTTGGCATGGATTAATACCACCACTTAATACCAGTTAAATACCACTTCCACCTGATCACGTGCCTTCCACGTCATCCAGGCGAGTTCATTGAAAAATGTAGGGGTGGTCATAATGTTTTGGCTCTTGAGTGTAAATAAGGGTTCTTTGTAACATTATCTCTTTCCTTGTAATGAGATTTTCGCTTACATTTTGCTGACATTACATAACAGCATGGCCTCTTTTTTCCTTGTCATCCGCATTTTTCTTTTTATGTTTGTGTTCTAACGGTATCCCCCCTTAACCCATTGGGTACAATTGACGACTGAGTTTTTGTCTTGCATTTGTTTTGCCTAAGTTCCGGATGACGAGTCTAATTCGTCCTTCAGGCTAAGACAAAATTAAACCTGTACATTCTTGTTCACGACAAGAGTGATTCAAAACAATTGTAAGAGGACGTCTCTTCTCGTGCTTTAGGGGATCTTGTTTGTGATAGACTGTCCCAAAATGCCAGATATAAGCAATATATTTTAAGAAAGTGATATTGGAAGAGGAGACTTTTAAGAAACGCGATGATGATGACTGCAGTGAATCAACAAGATGAAAATTTCGAAGACAATAGCTAACTACAGAATGACGCTGATAACGAAATATTACCAAGATTCTAAAGATAGTAGTGAAGACTTGCCAGGGGTATGGATTTAATACGAAAAAGAAAATATTGCTGATGTAAAAACGATTTTTGCAATACCTGCGATCAGTTTTTTTGTGTCTGCGTAGACTATGTGATACTCCTAAAGCTTTAAATGTTCTGAAAAAACCCTGTTCCCTAAAGTCCTGAATGAAGACTTTTGGGATATTAAAAGTTTTAAACGTTCAGGTTTATTACTATGCATATCATATCACTCAACTAAATGAATTATAATACAAAATCTATTTTTTTTATATACTGTTCCCACAGCGACAAATTAAATCCATTCCTAACGCAAGAATGTTTTTCAAATAAATTTGTAGTCAAATGATGGGTGTCGACGAAGTCCTTTAGCAACTGAACCATGTGGGACAAAAACCACAAACTATCTACCAGAGAGTCTGACTGTCGAGGAGAGTCTTTTGCCACTATAAATTTTCTTTTCTTTCAATTCCTTCTATTAGCTCCCATTCTCCCTATATATATCTTATTCAACTTTTCAATCGGTTTTTCCCCTTCTAATGCAGCTGGCAAATAGACCGTGATCTTTCGCCATAAGGGCTGCGCCGATGTTACTCACTTTGCATTACCCAGGGGCGTGTAACTTGATGGTAAGCCACGGACGCGGAGTAACAATGCCCCCGCAGCTCTCTACGATCCTGTTAGGACCGGGACCTACGGCTTAAAGTGGGATTCCAAACCACTACAACACCCATGGGCAAAGCCCGGGATTTGAACCCGATACTTTTCAATCTTTAATGAAATATTTTTATTCATCCACTCAAGTTCAAATACATTTTTTTTGAACTTGTAGTGGATGACACTGGATGTTAATACAGTTTTTTTCAAATGTTAATTCAGTAATTAAATTTAATTAATTAATTTTAGTTTTTTTATATTTAAGTTGCATGTATCTACCAATAGATGGCACCAGATAAACTTAAAAAAATGAATGAAAAAATTATTTACAAAGGACTTTCTGCAATAGAGTGAAAAAAAGTAGGAATTGACTTTAATTTTTTTATATTACTTGTTTTAAAGTAATGACTGCAAAGATGTCACTAACGAAGTCGAAACTGAATCCTGAGCTTGGTTGAGCACGTTACCACTATGCCCCTAGTCAGACTATGGTATGTATTTATCTAAAAAGTTTCTGTAAAAATTTAAAACTCAGAGTCTTCTTCATCGATAAGTAAATGAATGAGACATATCCCTAGTGAGATATTTCGTAAAATTTGTATCAAATTTTTGTAATCCCACTTTGACCGATACTTGATAACTTACAAATGGTGGCTTCGGTGACTTGGAGGCATCAAGGCTAGTCGATGTTCGACAAAAAATATTTTGACTGTTACAAATTAATGAATTCAAACGCAGAATAATAAATAAATGTTTTATTTTATACAGTATTAAATACTATTAGATAAACATATAATGCATATATCATGTAATGAGAATTAAAGTTTACTTTATTTAAAAATAATATTTACAACAGCATATAAGGAACTGTATCTTTCACGAAAATATTGTACATCCTTTCTTAATTGTCAGTTCCTGAGATATGTCAAATAATGTAAAAAGTTAAAATATCTAGAGGAAACAAAAATTAATGAATAAATGTTATCCTGATAATTTAATAAACAGCTGTAATCCAAAGATCTCGATTTACAAATTACAGGACAAAAAAATCGTTTCAAAATTGAACTTAATTAAAGATATTTTTGCTTTGAACTATGATAAATTAAAGAATTAAAGTTTACTTTATTTAAAAATAATATTTACAACAGCATATAAGGAACTGTATCTTTCACGAAAATATTGTACATCCTTTCTTAATTGTCAGTTCCTGAGATATGTCAAATAATGTAAAAAGTTAAAATATCTAGAGGAAACAAAAATTAATGAATAAATGTTATCCTGATAATTTAATAAACAGCTGTAATCCAAAGATCTCGATTTACAAATTACAGGACAAAAAAAATCGTTTCAAAATTGAACTTAATTAAAGATATTTTTGCTTTGAACTATGATAAAAAATTTCTATCCCGAGATTGTATTTTGAGATTATTTCTTTAATCTGTAATTTTCAAGTTGAATTCTTTCATTTACAGCTGTTTCTTAAATAAGAAAGTTAAAGTTAAATTCTAAAGTACAAGAATTCAGAGTCATTCATGTATGTCCTATAATTTGTTATATTATTAACATAAGATTTATTAAATGTTTGTTAAATAATTCTTCCAAATAATCCTTCCATTAAATAATTCTTCAAATTTTTACATATACTTTTCCTATGGTCAATCTATAAATAAATATTCACAAAATCTATATAACGCTGCCATGAAATATTCGCATATTTTCGTTTTACAAAACTTTTCTTCTTCAATGGTGCAACAGCCCCATGGTGTGCTAAGGTCCTCTGCCTACTGGTAGATATAGAAGCATGAGATGTTTTTTACAGGGTAGACTTGCCAGCCCTACGAACAACAGTCATATTGGAAAAGGACTTAAAGTTTGAAGTGGATTCCAAACCACTACAAATATAAATGGACAGACAACCCCAACGACTCGAATCCGAAATCTTTGGCACCCAGCATTAGAGAGCTAGTCACTCGGTCATCAGGCCCTCATGTCAAAATTGTACTTTATTAAAGCAATCAGAAAATTGCCATTTAGTTAGTTATTATTATTCTCTGTAAACAACAATAAAAGCATTTTATTAAGATCTCTAATAATCCAGTTCAAGGCGCCATGTATATCCCCTGTCTTTTTCTTTTCTCTGTGTCCTTTGAAAAATTTCCCTTTTTGGGCGAAGCAACAAAGAAATGTAGGTTATGCTTAGGCCTTCTTTTATGAAAGTCATAAAAACAAGTGATAAATACATGAATGACTCTGTAGAAACTGCAATGAAACCATCACATTATAACATTGAATAATTATGTTATGTTCAATAATAATGTAGACAAGCCTTTAATGGACGTAGCTGAGAAACTAAGGTTATACTTTGACCTATTTTTTCGAATTTATTAAAAACATTTTACCATAATAAATACCATCACACTGGGAAAATGTCAGTAACGTGTGACTAGATGTGTCAGTAATAAATATCAGTGATTAGTTTATTTACTGCTGACATTTTCAGCAGTAAATAATCTCGCTAAAGACGACATGTAGAACTATTGTCGTTTTTTCTTTCTATGTATATAATTTTATTTCAAAAGAATCAACGACGTGGCAGTTTAAAACATAGACTAATAATAAAGAATGCATCCCTTTATTCTAAAGCAACCGAAAGTTGGGCATCTCAAGTTATTTTAATGTGCTAGAATTGACGTTGTAGCACCATTTGGCTTTTTTTTTCAGGTGTGAATCTATTTAGAAAACGTATGTTACAAAGTGATTCTGAAAATTCCAAGAAATGCCAGAAATTCTTCTCAAATCATACATTTATTTAATTATGTAGTTACTCAAGATAAATAGATACAAGAAGTGAAGTATTTTGTTTATAATTCTGATCATTTTGTAAGAAATGTAATGAAGCATTATAAAAAGTTCATATAAATGAATATTTTATTATTTTATCAGTTTTTACTTCGATTAATCAGAATTTGTTTTTTACTCGAGAGAGAGGGGAAATATTACACAAAAAAATTTTTCATAGAATATAAATATCAAACATTTATAAAAATTAAATTTACATTTATTCACAGCAAAAACAATGAACTTCAATGATTCTTCAATGGCACAAAAATTCACTCAAAGTGGAAACAATGATTCTTTTGAAAACTGTAGTATGATAGTAAATTTCTTCTCCCTTTGCGCCAACAGCATAATGACCAACAGAAAGTTTGCAAAATTCATCAAGCTATCATCGCCTATGTTAAAGTACAAAACCCTAAAATACAATGCCCGTAACTAATTCTAAATGAGTGCAGTCTCATTTTCTAAGCTCATTTTTCTTCTGCAACGCAAGTAAATAAAGTGGTCAGGCCTTTATAAATAAATAGAAAAATTACCAATCATCTCACTCCTGACAATGCCAATTGTAAAAGTCAGGCTAGAATTATGTCTGCCCCAAATTGGCAACTCCGATACACTACTACTACTTTACTACAACTCTAGGGCTCAAAATAGCGAGACAAAATATTGAGACATCTTTAAATATTTCATAAATTCTTGATCATAATTACTCAATATCCCAATATTCACAACAGTTGGATTTTGCAATAACAGAATATCTTCATTTTTTGACTGTCAATACACCAGGACGTATTTCCATATAAACTTATTCTGCTGATGCCTAAAACAGTATAAGTACTGTTTACCGGGTTATGTCTGACAGTTCCTTCAAAAACAGCACCTCCAGGCTTTGTAATTAGGGTTATCATATAATCATTAAGGGAATTACTCCTTTTCCTACGTAAATCATCTTGTTCAGCACCTCGTTCTCTGTCCGCAAATACTGTAATAACAAATCATTAGCTTTGCCCACTCTGGAGTCTAAAATTTCAGCTACTTCTAGAATTTCACACATTCCTCCATATGATTCTAACTTGTAGTTTATGTCGTCCACAATAGCCTGAGATGCATTCACAGATTCGAACTGTTGACGTTTGCAACATCGAATGTTTGGCAAGGACACCAGTGAGTCATTATGTAGGCTTCTGGACAGGTTCTGTTGGGTGATATTTCTTCAAACAAACTTGTTCCTTGTGAGAACGCTGCTCTTTCTTCACGTGTTTTAGTCAAATCTAACAAATGAAACATTGTAGCATGAATATCGAAAAGAGTCATCAATCGATCCTGGTTGGTTTTGAGATTTTTTACAATTACTGGATGTTGATCGAGAAACCATTTGGGAAGATGGATGTACATCAGTGGCAATCTTTCTTCAAATTTTCCAACATATGTACGCCGGATGCCCCCGAACCGTAGCCCATGGTCACTGAATAACACAAGTAGGCTATTATTGAATGCACCCATATCCAACATATCTTCCAAAAGTCTTACTGTTGGTACATCAGCCCATCCAGCTTTATTTAACTTATCATGAGTTATAGTCGAAACCATAGTAAAAGAAAAATGAGGTCTATTACCCATCGCCTTAATAAAATCTCTCTGATAGTCATAAATAATGTCAGTTTCTATTTGAGAATTCAAGCAATGATCTTTTGTCATATTGGACTTATCGATTGCAAGAGCCAGTGGTCGGAAATAATAATCTGTGGGTGGATTGTAAAAACCTCTTTTTAAGTAATTAAATGTGCCTGCTAAAGGGTTGTCTTCGGCATAAAAAGTTCTGTATCCTTTTTTAGCATACTCTTTCCAAATAAGGTCAATGTCATCAAAGTACATGGTTTCTTGGACTGATTCGTTCCAAAAATATTCAACAAAGCGTCCAGTTAGCATTGGGACTAAATTTGGGAATGTATTATCCCCAACTTTTGTATACCCATTCATCTCAAACGGAGTAAGTTTTTCATTAATAAACTTATACGTTCTAGGAAAGTGTCTCAAAAAATTTAATTTCGATACTGAATCGACTCCAACAAGAATAACGTTCAACTTAGGTGTTGGATTAACTATTTTATCTCTCTCCTCTTCAATTTCTTTCTTCAGACGCACCAGGGGAAAATATTGATGGAATAGTTCACTTTTAAATGGACAGGCAACTCCAACATAGTCTTCATTGAGTGGCACACCAAATTGCAATTGTGTCACATTACCTATTTCGTATGAAATTTCAAATATACTCCACTCGGGTTCGTGTATCCTGTATATTGGCTGATAATAGCAGACCAACTCATTTGGCTTCATATTGTAGTATTTTTCTAAAACCGTTTTGTTTAATGTGATAGAGCCATCAGGACTGGGTGTCATAAACAATGGCGCTCCAGGACATACATGAGGATTTTGAAGTTCAATCAAATTTCTTACCGTGGGATCCCATGGATCTAGTCTAGGTATTTTACAACCTGGTGTATCGATGAGGAGACTCGGATTCACACCAGGTTTTATGTTTAAGAAATTACTGGGGGCTGTTACTTTAAACGTTTCATTGATGTAATTATCCTTTTTCATCTCTACTAGCATATCAAATTCGTTGCTCAGAACTGAAGGAGTCTTTAATTTGTTGTCAGTCAAAATATTGTTCATTCTTGAGGTAGAAAATTCAAGTTTGGAGTGTTGTTTAACTGGCACTGTTGTATGCGAATCTCCACCATGTGCTATTCCAACAGCAAATTCGTTTACATTTTGTGTTATTTGGGCTTTTTCATGTTTTGTGGTGGGGGCAATTACAAAATTTTCTATAGGTTTCGCAAGTAGGTTTTGATTATCTCTTGATTGCACTGTGCTATGCGAATTTCCTTGGAGAAGTTTAGGAGGTTTTATTGGATGATACAAATTTTGAGGCCAATTAACTCCAATGTAATCATCAGGAAGTTCAGGTCTAATGGGTATATTATTTAAATTATCGTAATATAATATTTCTATATTAGTTTTGGGATTGTCGTTTATGTAAGTAGTTGATGAGTCTTTTAAATTCTTGATACTTTGTATTCTGGTGTACCAACTGAAAAAGATTAATAACATACAGAAAATGGCAATAAGCATTAAGAAGCGATTTCTGCGGATAATTGTTGCTATGAATGACGTTATTCGATGAGGTTCTTGGATTAAAATGACAGAAGAGCCTGAAAGGGAAAAATATCCAAAATGAAATTTCTCATTTATGCACATTTTCCTTTCCTCTAATAAATTATTAATTTTTAATAAAGTTTATATAAACGTTATCATCATCTCAAATACTAAGTAAATAACTAACTTTTATATTTCAAAATTACAAATTCATGCTTCAGATTTTTTTTATAAATCTAGTTTTCAATTTTATTATTATGTTAGGTGTTTTGCATTTAAGTTTGTTATTACGTGAAGTGTTTTATATAGTTTTTGGTATTTAATTTTGTTAAGTGTATAATATATATATATATTTTTTGTATTTAATTTTGTTATTATGTTAGGTGTTTTGTACAGTGTTTTTCATTTAATTTTTTTAGGTGTTTTGTATATTATTGTCTTCCATTCACAAAATAAACATTATTCATTCTTTATCATTAATTCATATCGCACAATACATTTGAAAGGACTTTTATTAAAAGTTAAGGAACGATTGTTCATCAATATTACAAACCCTCAATAAACGCAGGTCATTTTGCAAATTAATGCGCCAAATGACCCGCGGAGCAATTTCAACGCATGTCGCCATTACCAGCTTTTTTAACCATGATCACTTATAATCTTCTAGAAATAAAGTCTTTTCGGCGATAACCCTAAATAAAGTTGGCTGAAATAAAACGTGTCGAATCTAAAAAGAGAAAAGAATCATTCACAATATCATAGAAAAAGATTCGAAATTTAGCAAGAAGTGTTATCTTTCAATGAAAATAAAATTGACATGAGAATCAAAACTTTTTCTGCAAACTTTGATAGTTAGTTATCTATATTATATTTTGATGAAAAAGAGTACGTCAAAAAATTCTTGCAAAGCATTTCAAATTCAAAATTTTACACATCTTTTCCTTACCTAAGCCTTGTCCACGTACCATCATTCCAGATTTCAATCTTCAGATTAAAAGCAATCAATAATCAGCGTAATCTGGCCAGATTATTATTAAATCTTTGATCATTATCTCCAATTTCAAGGGACTTATAACTATTTGCAGAAAATCATTGAATCATTGTTTCTTGTTTCTAAACTCTCATGGATTTATTTTTATTCTTATTATTATTTCGCTGCCACATAAATCATCAGATTTATTTCATTAGCTTCATCTTCCAGATACCTGAAATGAAAATATAATAATGAATTTATAACAACTTATAATTTGAAGTTATACTTTATGTATTACACATTTTACTTTACTTTGCAAATTCAATAGAAAAGGCATTTTTATCATGTATTAAATTTTGATAGTTTTTACATTTTATAAAATCCAAACTGCAATCCTTTTAATTTTCCATATCTCAACATCTGCTATTCCATGTTATAAGGAATTTTGTTAGTTATAATATATATATATATATATGTGTGTGTGTGTGTGTGTGTGTGTACTACTGGGTCCAAAAAGTAAGACCAATTTTCAATTTAGATTTTCCAGTCATATATAATTTCAATTTTTTTTCTCTCTTTTAGGTTGTTGGCCCCTATCCTTGACATCTGTGTGAAATTTGACGTCAAAATATTCATTAGTGTTTGAGTTACGCTTGGTTTTGTGAGATGCTAAAACTGATTCCGGCGATTTTTGAAATGTCTCTTCAATCGTCTCAAAACGGTATCCCCGAAGTGGTCTTTTAAGTTTAGGGAATAGCCAAAAGTATCACGATGTTAAATTAGGTGAATACGGTGGTTGTGGAACAACATGGGTTTCATTTTTGGTAAAAAGTCACGAAGAATCAATGCAGTGTGAGCTGCGCATTCAGTGTTTTCAGTACCAATCAAAATTTAACGCGTTTGAGGCCCAAAACATCTTTTAAAATGGAATTTTGAAATTCCAACATCATCGGCAAGGTCTCTAATTGTAAATCGACGGTTTCAAGCAACAAATCTTTAAATTTTTGAAAGCGAGCTTCGTCGGTTGAGGTTGGTGGTCGATCAGAGGGCTCTTCGTCTTCAACGCGTTCTCTGCTTTCTTTGACCTGTTTATACCACCTCTAAACATTTCTTTCCTATATAGGAATGCTTACCGAATGCCTTCTGCAACATTCTATACGTTTCTGCCAACAAAACTGAATGCAAGTTCTTTGCTCAATGAATTCACACATTTCGAAAATTGCCGGAATCTGTTTTAGCAGCTCACAAAACCAAGCGTAACTCAAACACTAAGGAATATTTTGACGTCAAATTTCACACAAATGTCAAGGACAGTGGCAACAACCTAAAAAATAAAAATAAAATAAAATACCATATGCCCGGGAAATTTAAATTGAAAATTGGTCTAACTTTTTGGACACATTAGTATATATGTATATATATAATATTAATTACGCTATAGGATCTTTCAGCGAATAATTTTAATTCTTTTAATTTTTGAATGAATAATAAATAATTTGAATTCAATTTAATTTTTTTCATTGTATATTTTATGGGTATAAAAAAATATTAAAAGTGGATTGAAAAATTTACTTGCAGTTATAACAGAATAAAACACTGAAATGCGCAAATTTATTTGCATTGGCATGCATTTATGTAAAAATATTTTTAGGTATAATTATAAAAATATCCCTTTTATCTGAAGAAATCGAACAAAAGTTTAATAAATTCTTAAATTGATAAAATATCTTTATATAATTTTCCTTACATTTCATTATTTCTTCGAAATTATAAGTTTTATACAATATAATAAAATATGTCTTAAAAAATTTTTCGTGTCGCTTGGAGATCATGTAACAGTGATTATAAATAAACTGAAATATCTTGAAACTGTAATAATTTAATTTTTAAAATGAATAAAAATTTAGTAATTTATTATATACGTTTATTACCTCGCACAACAAATATGCTTGACTATATTTTTAAATAAAATTAAAACAATTCAATATAAAAAGAATTTTTAAAGTCAATTCCTACTTTTTCACATTATATTGCAGAAATCCGTTATAAATAATTTTCATTCATTTTTTTAAGTTTATCTGGCGCCATCTATTGGTAGATATATGCAACTTATCTAAAAAAACTAAAATTAATTAACTAAATTCAATTACTGAATTAATATTTGAAAAAAACTGTATTAACATCCAATGTCATCCACTACAAATTGAAAAAAATGTATTTGAACTTGAGTGGATGAATGAAAAGTGTTTTATTAACGATTGAAAATTTGAACAAGATATATATAGGGAGAGTGTGAGCTAATAGAAGGAATTGAAAAAGAGCATTTTCCACTTAAAAAAACTATTTTTAAATAATTCTTTTCTTATTTGTGATAATTTTTTTTTTATAAAATCATTATTTGTCCATCTCAATCTGTTACAAATATAATATTCTTTTCTTCAACTTATTCGATTATAATAAGATACTTTATTATCTTGAAAACTGAAATGTTTTTCAGTTTGTGAGATAATAAAAAATGTATTTGCTTCAAATTTTTTTTTTTTTTTTTTTTTTTTTAAGTGATTCATTCAAAAAGATTTCAACGAATTTTTTTTTTTTCTGACTCGTTCGTAAAAGTGTGAAATTACCCGAAATAAGACATATTTCTATTTGAAACATTTATCAAGAAGAAACTCTTCCGGCAAAGTCCTTCCGAAAAGAGAAAAAAAAAAAGTGCATGTTTGATTTTTTTTTTTCTCTCTGATTCATCGTTTATTATTTCTTTTAAACCGGATAACTGATGGTTTTACGAAGGAAGATGCATATCCATTGAATTTTTCAAAAGTGGCAGCCAAATGAAAAATGCTCAGTTAAAACAGCAAAAAATTTTAAAAATCTTCGCTTTTTAATTTATTACACGCTTTTTTCATTTTTTAAGTACAACTAAACCCACAAACTATTAACGCTGAACGCTTTTGGTGTGACTTTCAAATAAAAAAAAACCACTATTTTTTATTATTTTATTATTTATTTATTTATTTGTAATAACTTTTTATGTAAGGGTTATTCTTTTCACCATAGATTAATAATAAAACAAGTAATATAAAAACAAATTTTTTAATGTCAATTCCTACTTTTTTTCACTCTATTGCAGAAAGTCCTTTATAAATAATTTTCATTCATTTTTTTTTTTTAAGTTTATCTGGCGCCATCTATTGGTAGATATATGCAACTTAAATCTAAAAAAAAAACTAAAATTAATTAATTAAATTTAATTAATGAATTAATATTTGAAAAACTGTAATAACATCAAATGTCATCCACTACAGGTTCAAAAAAATGCATTTGAACTCGAGTGGACGAATAAAAGTATTCTATTAACGATTGAAAATTTGAACAAGATATGTATAGGGAGAGTGTGAGCTAATAGAAGGAATTGAAGAAAAACCGCTATCTTTTATTATTTTATTATTTATTTATTTATTTTTAATAACTTTTTATGTAAGGGTTATTCTTTTCATCATAGATTAATAATAAAATAAAGAGGTTCTCCTATTGTAAAGGAACAAAAGTTGGAACAAACATCTCCCACCTTTTTCGTACTAGAATTGGCGCTGTATCGCCGCTTGGCTTCTTTTGTCTGTGAGCGTTTATTTAGAAAACGTAAGCATGTTTACGAAGCGATTCAGGACATTCCGAGAAATTCTTCTTCTCATATGATGCATTTATTTAATTATGTGCTTACTAAATATTAATAGATACAATTTCTCTTGCATTTTAACTTTGCTAAATGATTATGACTTTGGCCATTTATGTACGAAATATAACGTAATTCAATTCCTTCTATTAACTCACACTCTTCCTATATATATCTTGTTCAAATGTTCAATCGTTCATAAAATACCTTTTATTCATCCACTCAAGTTCAAATGCATTGTTTTTAACTTGTAGTGGATGATACTGGATGTTAATGCAGTTTTTCAAATATTAACTCACTAATTAAATTTAATTAATTAATTTTAGTTTTTTTTAGATTTAAGTTGCATATATCAACCAATAGATGGCGCCACATAAACTTAAAAAAAAAATGAAAATTATTTATAAGGGACTTTTTGCAATATAGCGAAAAACGTAGGAATTGACTTAATTTTTTTTTTTTATATTACTTGTTTAATTATGTGCTTACTAAATATTAATAGATATAATTTCTCTAGCATTTTAACTTTCCTAATTGCTTATGGCTTTTTAATTTTTGTATAAAATGTAATAAAACATAACTTAATTCATTTATACGAATGTAATTAATTTTATAAAGTTCGCATTACAGTATATAAATGAATATTTTATTTTTAATCATTTTAGAAAGGAAAGTATTTCACACGGAAATTTATTAATAGAACATAAACGCTAAATACTTAAACATTTATTAAATTTACATTTATTGACAGCTAAAAACAATGAACTATTTCTTTTGAAAATCGTTGTATCATAATACACCTATCAGTCTCTCTTTCCAACAGCATAGAGTAGTAATAGCCAACACTAAAGATGGTTGGAAAAGCATGTCGCTTATATTAAAGCACAAAACTCTGAAACACATGCTACTTTTATAAAGAAATATGTGTTTTCTCGAACACACAAACTATTACCTAAAATAAGTAGATGAACCGTTTTTCACTAAAAACAAGTAATATAAAAAAAAAATTAAAATCAATTCTACTTTTTTTTTCACTCTATTTCAGAAAGTCCTTTATAAATAATTTTCATTCATTCATTTTTTTTAAGTTTATCTGGCGCCATCTATTGGTAGATATATGTAACTTAAATCTAATAAGAAACGAAAATTAATTAATTAAATTTAATTAATAAATGTTTTGAAAAACTGTATTAACATCAAGTGTCCTCCACTACAAGTTAAAAATAAAAATCTATTCGAATTTGAGTGGATGAATAAAAAGTATTTTATGAACGATTGAAAATGTGAACCAGATATATATAGGGAGAGTGTGAGCTAATAGAAGGAATTGAATAACTGTTCACATTAGTCATGCCATACTATAAGAATAACTTCAATCGAGCTTTACTTCCACAGAAACTGAGATGTCAATGAATAGGTTGTTTTTAAGTAATAAGCAGCTGAAGACATAGACACAACAATTATTCTACTCATAAAAAAGTAGTTGCACAAGTAAATATCATAAAAAACTTCTATATAATATAATATTTTTATGTTTTGTATATTTTATTCATAGTTTTATTTATTATTATTTTTTCGTTTGTACTTTGTCCTATAACATTCATTCTGATTCTTCAAAGAAAAAGAATTATATTTGATCCTAAATGAATAATATTTTAAATTATTATGGTCATAAAATTCTTAAAAGATTACTAAAAAATTATCTACATAAAATTTAAATAATTGCAGTTGCAGTAATAATTGCATAAGTAATTGCATATATAAATACCGAAAAAAAGCTTCTGTAAAATATAACATATTAATACTTTGTATATTTTCTTCATTCTTCAATTTACTTTTTTACTTAAAAGATTGTTAAAATTTATCTACATAAAATATAAATAATAGTAAGAACAGAATTATGAATAAAATTACTAATCAAATTGAATTAAATCACATATTACAATGCATAATAATTTTATTTTAGTAAAGATTAAGAAATGTGAAAACTAATGTTTTTTAATTTCTCTGCGAATAGCTGTCTGAATGCCCTACAAAGATTAATGGCAATCATCAAAAAAATGGATCACAAGTATACAAGGATACACATTCTGCAACACCAATTTATATATTTTTGTTATATTTATAACCACGCCATTAGCGGATGTAAGCAAATCAATAGTATGTGATAAATCTTTTTGGTGAATATCGGAAAATCATCACCTTTACATGAATGCATGCATTCATACTCATTGGGGTTATAGGTAGATTCCACAATACTCGTTGTTGTTGTAACCTATGTCATTATTAGAACTCAATCCAAACAAATTTAGCCACTTTCACAGTAGAAAAGAAAGATTATATAAACAAATCAAAGGGAAAAGACCAGACATTCTTAACAGAAACGACTAAAAGTTCATGTTCTAAGGATAACAAAAACAAGTTAAATATTGCAAGTATAAAAATCTAAAAAGCTAGTAGCATAATAATAAAAGTCCGTGTGATCAGGATATGTTTTCTCTGGCCCTCCAGTAAAGAGCACACAAATTACCCTTCTGTTGTAAGTTGGAGTCCAGTTCCAAGCAAACGAGTCGATGGGCCTTATTTATTTTTCTCTGTCTTACATAAAACGCATATGCCAGAGTTCACAATCTCTATTTTGGTCAGATGTCAGGAAAGGAAGTAGTGTCCAGTTTTTAATCTAAAATTGCCAACAGTCTCTATGCAAGTTTTTCCACTCACTATTTCCTGTCATCCCCGATTTTCTCCCAGATTTTCCTTTGGTGTTAGATAATAAGTCACTAATATACGATGGTTTAATTTTATCTCATATAGTTCTCTTAAAAGAGTCAAGAGGGATATGATACTGTTCAGAACTTCTTCAGTTCTGTAAAGGCTAATTCGTGAAAGCATAACTATTAACGCTTTAAGATCAATAGTGAGAATTCATTTTCTTTTCTTTTTAAAAAGTTTTTAAAACTCAAAGTTAAATTTTTAAATCGAATAATTATTTTCCATAAAAAGAGTATATAAAAATAAATCTGAAGAATTTATGTCTGTTTTTCGATAAATTTCAGAAACTTCAACCTCAAATTCAAGTTTATAGAGGTCATCAACTGTTAAATGTCGAGATATTCATAAAATTAATATCCAAAATGGCTTCAAAGACAGCCTTAAATATATTGAAATTTGAGCCATCTTAATAAATCTGAAAAGTAATAAAAATAATTAAACGAAAATAATTTTTCTTGTAATTATATTGTATAATTCGATTCCAGTTAATTCTGTTTAATTTTTGTATCACTGTGTTGCCATCAAGAACAAAGAATTGGACCATGTTTTCATTTGCTGTGCTGTCATTTGAGATATAGATTTTAATACTGGAAACCAAAACTCATAGATTAAGCCTTGTTGTGAAAAATAATTTATTTGTTTTGTTTTTTAAGCTTTAAAACCCATAAAAAATTAAAAATCTGAGTTTCGAACTGTATACATTTACGAAATGGGCTTAACTTACAGCATTAATTCATATACTTGTTTTTTGGTCTTTATTGTACTAGCGATTATTATCATTGTTAAAATGATAATTATTTTTTAGTTAGCAAAACAGAACACATAATAGTTTAGCGTTGAAACGATAAAATTTAGAGTAAAAGCAATTAAGAATAAAATTTGGGCAAAAAAGTAATATATTTTGGCGTTAAAGATAACATTGGGCGTAAAAGACCATTTAGGCTTGCATTTTTTGGGATAATAATGATAAAATTTGGCGTTAAAGCGATAACATTTAGCGAAAAAGTATTTTAGAAATAAAATTCTCAAAGTGATAAATTTTAAGGAAAAGTTAAATTTAAAAGGAAATTTCGCTTAGGGAAAATTTTGAGATAAAGCGATAAAAATTTTGCGTAAAGGGCTATTTAAGGAATAAAAATTTGATCGCAATAGTTTATTGACTCCTAATGTTGGCGTAATAGCAATTTTCGGCGAGGAGTTTTAACGATATAGCGTTTCACAACGACAACGAACTTCTGTAGCCATTTTGTTTACTTGGCGACTTTGGCATCCTGGTAATAGATTTTGGCTTAATATCGTTTTTACTGAGAAAATTAACCGCAGCATTCGTTTATTATGTTAAGATGGGCGACTTGGCATCCTGGCGAAGCATTTGGCTCAAAGGGTGCAGGGATTCTTGATTTTTACCGAATCTTACATTTGTAACTTTTTATTTGTAAAATTTAATTTCATACAGTAAAGTAAAAATATAGATTTTTTTGAGTGGAACAGCTGTTAAAACTTTCAATATATCAAAAATCAAAAATTATTTTTCGAATATATTAATTCAAATTTTAAAAAGAAAAGTTAAAAATGTATTTTCTCTTAAAAGTGCTTCTTTTTTAAAAATGCATAAATTAAAATCTAAATCAGAAAAGCTCCAACCTCAGGCTTCTACGAATTCAGTGCAGCTGGAAATATGCCGTGATTCATAATCAAAACAATATAATTCAGCAAAGAGCTGTTATAAACTGTATTAAGTTATACATGCTAGTTATTAAGAAAGTTATCACTTCGTATTAAGAAAAACTTATTAAACTTTGTTACAAATTGTATTAAAAAATTTTCAAAATATCCTCAAGTTGGCGAACTTGGCGACATCTTCCCCAATGTTGTTAACCGAACTGTCTAAGCAAAATTACATGCGCAAGACGAAAAGTAACTTTAATCAATATTGACTGATTAATTTATTAAGCTCGGACATTAAATTTGAAATCTGGGCTTAATATTATAATATACTTCGAATAATAATATAACTATTCGAACGAATAGCATAAGTATTTCATATAAAAGTATAATAGCATAAGAATAGCATAGTCAAACCTGTATCCAATGCAGGGCATGTAATGTATTTTAACGTGGTTAGCTGAGTACATGGTTTTTAGATGTGCTTTGACATACATCATATGGTTTTTTTTCAATTCCTACTATTAGTTCACACACTCGCTATAAATATATATCTTGTTCAAATTTTCAGTCGTTCATAAAATACTTTTTATTCATCCACTCAAGTTCAAATAGATACATACAACTTGTAGTGGACGACACTAGATGTTAATGCAGTTTTTACAAATATTAATTCAGTAATAAAATTTAATTAATTAATTTTAGGTCTTTTTTTATTTAAGATGTATATATCTACCAATAGATGGCGCCAGATAAACTTAAAAAAAATGAATGAATGAAAATTATTTATAAAGGACTTTCTGCAATAGAATGAAAAAAAGTAGGAATTGATTTAAAAAAAAAAAAAAAAACATATATTACTGTTTTATAGTAGTAGTCTTCAAAGTGTGGATACGATAAAGATAAAGAAGTAGCATCGACGCATAAATTACAATTACAACCGGATCGCCAAATTGCATTAAAAAAAGAGGGCATTCGATCAGATGTTTCCGATATTATTAAACAAATGTAATCAATATTGCACACAATAAATTCTAATTAAAATGCAAATTTGTAATTTAATTTAAATGTATACGTATAGTACTTAAACAAATAGTAAATTTATATTATATTACATTATGTGGAGTAAACTTTTAATTATTTACATCTTAAAGGTTCGCGATCAGAAAAACTTTCGAGATCGCTGGATCTATGGATTAACATCTAGTTTTTGTAACGACCCAAAGAAGATGCTGGATTTAGATTGATGATCCTTGGGCACTTTAGAACATTCCCACGTGTGTTGCATTGAAATATCCGGGTCAACATCGGAATAAAAATGTGACAATGAAAGATTCACATAATCCATCGTAGGTTATT
>BPLR01021613.1:0-52413 GCA_021605095.1 Caerostris extrusa | reverse complement strand
GGCCACTTTTTAAAAAATATAAAACTTAAAATTTTGAAAATAAAACTTATAGATAAATTAAAGGAAATTATGATAAATATTTTATCTATTCAATCCATGCCTATTCAAGACGATGACTTATTAGGTTTAAAAATATTTAGAATTCTATTTGTAATAAACAATAAGCAAAAAATCCTCGCTGACATATGAATAGTACAAAGTATGATAAATGTTAATATACTGAAAAAAAAAATCTACTACTTACAAAGTGCTTAACAATGGGAAAAAAAAATTATCTGTTTTCATTTGTATTTTTTTACTAATAATCATGAAAAATTGAAACAATTTAAGTTTTAAATAAAATTATAATAATTTAACTAATTAAATAATTATTTTTTATTATTTAATTGAAATAATTTATCTGATTTATAATAATTTATTTATAATATATCCATCTATTATTTTAATAAACTTGACATTCATTTTTTCATATTTGAACTTTGTAGTTCCAAATAGCTCACCATATTCTTTATTGTTACGGAAATTGAGAAATCTTTTTTTAATCTACTTATTTAATATTAATATTTTGCATTGAAAGAAGTCTGCAAATATTTCAACCTGATATATTTAAATAATATTTCATTTGAATGTTCTTGTGATTTGCGAAATATTTAATATTTATATTAAATCTTGAAATTATTATTTTCGAATTTTTAAATGGATTTCTTCCTTTATTTTTTATCTCTGAAATTATTGAGCCGAGTTCATATTAATATGATGAATTTTAGGAGTCACTAGTGATAAAATAAATACACCAGCAACATATCCCCAATTCATTTACACTCTTTTTATATTTTTAAAATAAAATGAATACACTATATTGAAATAGTTATTAAAATAACGTTTCATTATGATAATTAATATATAATGATTTATAATTAGTTTTATAATAATAATAGATAATTATTTATTTAATAATTATGTTGATTAATAGATAAAAATACTAGTTTCTAATAACCTAAACACTTTCACTGATTTAATATGCTAAAACGAAAGTTATTATCTTTATATCTTTAGCACCTAAGAAAAAAATTATTTGCTCACATTAACATATTTTTTTTGACATAGATATATTTTAAAAATGTTTAATTAATTTTATTTATAAGCACAAAAATTTATTTTGGAGATTGTAACAATTAAATTTACTTGAAAACTATAACGTTTAAATTTTTATAGATGTTAATTCACTGGCAATACGAATGGTAAACAATACTAATTTTTTAAAAATGAGTATTTATACATTTAAATAAATAAATAAATAAATAATAATCAACACACTGTTTCTTTAACAAGATTCACAACTAACTAAATTTAAACAATAATGCAAATATTGAAAGTTTGATACATTTTATTTATATTCTAAATATTTGAAAAAGTATAAAAAGTTATTTCAAAGTGATTTCTGGATCTTCAAAGGGTGCAAATTTTTTATAGAAAGATGAACTAAAAGTTTTATTGTTAACTTTTTAGTTTATTTTGAATTTAAAAAGTTGTTTGTTTTCACTTTATTTTGAAGATCACAAAAAGTGTTTTTTAATTTTAGCTTTTAAAACATTTACGAAAATTGTAAAAAACAATTGAAATGTGGGCATTTAAATCTCTAAGATTAACAGAAATTTATTTACTTGATTTTATTTTTCAAAAGAAAAACTGGATTTGCCATTTTGAATGTTTGCAGTATTTATTCGAATGATATAAAAATATTTCTGCTTTAAGTTATTATTATTTTTCTTATGATAAATTTAAAGGAATTCTACAGTATAATTCTTTTTTAAATAAATGAAAATTTACAAATTTGTGGTTAAAACTACATTACATTAAAAAAAATTGAAATTAAATAATGAAATGAAATATTTAATATTTAAATAAAAATGATATTTTTTTCATTTTTTCATTGTAAATATTAATTGATAGTAGTACTACATATTTACTTTGACAACGTGTTTTAATTTCATGATAAAAATGTTTTAAAACATTAAAAATACAATATATTTAAAATTATTCCCTTATTAGTTATTTTAATATTATCTTATGTTATATTAAATAGCAAATAGCTATACAATTTTTATAATGATGCAATATATATCATTTATGATATTTGCTCATGTAGTATTCAATTTACGTGATTATTGCAATCTACCTATATATAGCTACCTTGTTGTTTGGAAATAAATAATAAATATTCAGTATTCTTATAGATTTAAAGTAATGTATTTTTTAATTCCTATTTCATTGAAACTTAATACATTCGAAGAAAAATATGATGAAAATTATGCTATTTTAATTTCTTGAAGTTTTAAATTCGACATAAGAAGTATAAATTATACTTAACCTTTCAAAAATTAAAAAAAAGTAGCAAATAGTTAATAAAAAAAAAGTTGTAAGTAAAAAAAAAACTACGCAACTTAATATTATTTTCAATACATTCAAAGGAAACTTAAGAAATTTCATAATCATAGATATTAATTAAATGACTTCTCAAAAAATACATACTTAGTAATTATTTTATGATAGTCTAAATAAAATCAACTAACCTACTTTTTATTTATAATTTGTAAATTTTCATTGATTTTTTTGTGTGAAAATACTTCTAAAGCATTTATAATTATGAATCCATTCTTTATATATGCAATGATTTTTATTAATTTAAAAAAAAACTGATAAATTAAAGTTACTTCAAATAGTTTTCGTTTGTCTAAAACTGACATTGAATGTAATAAATTGAGACAGAATTAAAATAACTATTTAATTTAATTAAATTCATACTTCTTGAATTATAAATGTGCCTCATAAAGAATGTTTTGAAAGTCTAAAGTCAATTATTATTAAAATTTAAAGGACCAAAGTGTATTTCTTCAAAACTATTACATATGCAAATAATAAATTCCTATCAATGAAATATAACTACAAAAATAATGAAAATTATTCAAGATATATTTTCCTGCTAAAAACATTCAAAATAGAAGTAAAGCCTTGAACTTGTACAAAAGGTGACGGATTTTGAAAGATTCTTGAAATTGTTGCATTATGTATGATGCGTGGTAGATTAAAAACCAAAAACATTGTTGTGTAATATGTAGTTTCGAATGAAAAAAAGAAATCTAAACAATAGTTATACATACATCTCATGAAAGAAATGATGAAAAGTAATTGAGGTATTTATCAAAATATATTTTCTTCGAGTTTTAAAAACACTGATTTTAATTAAAAACCTTTAATTTTGACAATATTTTTTTTTGCTATAATTTCAATTTTAATTCAGTGTTCTGTGGTAAGCCTTCATTGTAAATTATTGAAAATTGGTTTAAATGTTTAACATTTGATTTAGAATTGAAATGTTACTTTTAAAGTGCCTAGTCGTAGAAAAAAATGAGGTTAGAAAAATAAAAAATAATTAAAAATTAAAAAAAAAAATCATAAAAATTTAAAATGAAAATTGTAATACATAAGAATCAGTATTTGAATAAAAATATAGAAATGCTATAATATATTTATACCAAGGGTTGAAATTCAAGGGCTATTATTGTAAAATAGAATGAAAATGACAATAAATAAATAAATAAAATAAAATGAATATTAAATAATTAGGTTTATTAGCGAAATTAACTATTAAAGTTATGAAAAGAAAACAAACAAAAAAATTTTTATGCTGAACATTGCCCGGAAAAATTCAGAGATAAATATGGGAAATAACAGGTAATACTTAAATTTATAAAACTTGTCAATTTTAAGTACATATTTAAAAGAACATATTGATCTATTAAGTATTATTGTAGATTTATTAAAATTTACATACGTTATAGTTTATTAATTACTTTTAGATTATGTATTTGTATCTCAATTAAACTGTTACAGTAGAAATAGGCATATTTGAACAAAACTGTTACTATACTATTTTTATAAATTAATAAAAGTTAATAAAAATAAATTAAATAAGTTAATAAACCGTTGCGTTATTAATTATCAAAAATATAGATACAATAATTTTGTATTTATTGGGAATAATGCACATAAAATTAAATTGTTTTTCTATTTATTAATTATTGTGTCCGTAATTTCATATTTATTCATAGTAAATGATTTAAGTTTGCTTCTTGTAAGCATATGATTATTTCTTGAGAAAATGATTTAATGAAATAAAAAATACGATCAATTTCTTCTTACAGTTATTGTTAGAAATTTATGATCTGTTACTAGGTGTGGACATTATTTTGTTGAAAATTTTTTAAAGAATAATGAGATAACATTTACAAATATTTTATATATATAATAAAAGATATATTTTATATATATAATAAAAGAAGAGCACGGTTATGTTTAGTATTAAATACAAAAAAGAAATTTCATAATTTTATAATTTTAAATTTAATATTTATAGTAAGAAATGATAGTAAAATTTGCTAATTACTTTTTATTTGTTTTCTAATCTGAAAATTAGAAATCGCAGATTTAAGAAATTAAGAATAAGCAATTGGCAGAAATCTGCAATTAAGAAATTGCAAATTTCTACCAAACCTAAAAACTTCTAAAATTTATAATTGATGGTTAAATATTTTATAAAATGAATGCAAGACAATTCAAAGAGATTCTAATGTTCTTCTATACAGAGAGTTCATAATACTTCAAATCATAAAAGCTGGGGCCCCAATTTTGAAAAGCGAAAGAGCACCTGAAGCTACAAAAGGGGCCTATTTGAAATGAACTCTCTAGGTTTCTGATCATCCGGGGTGGAGGTATTACTAAAAGATTTTTTTTTACTCCCCTTCCCACTGCATGGAAAAGAAAAATCCGCAGCGCTCTAGCGCCACCTAGCAATCAATTAGAAAATGAACATTGCTTCATGTCGAAAACTTATTCTCATGTATTCAAAAAAGTCATTAACCATTCTTTTTTACGCAAAGATTTTAAAACTATTGCAAATATTATATTTTTATACATATATTACATACATAATTTTTGATTTTGATGAAAATGTGATGATGAGAAAATGATTTGTTTTTAATACATAAAATTTTTTTGATTTTTAAAGACATCTTTATGTTTGTATATAGTGTACGTTTACGCATGCGTAAATTTTGCAAACAATGATAAATATTTAAAATGAAATAAAAGATTGACATTAAAAATATACTATTTCTTGCTAATTTCTGTTAAAATTAAGGTTCGTTGAAATAAAATTTTCACAAAGAGCTCCCAAATTATTATGATTTTTTTATTTTGAAGTAGATGTAAAAGTGCTTTTAATATCAATTTTCATCAAGGTACTTTTTAATATCAATTTTAAAATTATATCAAATCCTGAACTATTGGATGGCAAGAAAGTAACTTTCGTTTTTTATGTTTAAAAGCATTGCGAAAATCGAAATTACTTTCTTGCCGACCCAATATATGGATTTATTGGAGATAAAAATTCGAAGAATAATTAGTTTCTGAAAATAATTGTATGATTAAAAAAACTACTACCCTAAATAACAATTAAAAATTATTCCTAATCAGCTTTGGGAATTTGAACAAAAATTAATAATTGTTGAAAAAGAAATGGTAATTATTTTTTGAAGACTCAACTTATTTGCGTCATAGTTAATTGAAAAAATTTTACAAAGAAAATAGTTCCTAACATTTAGTTATAATTATGACCCATTTAAATAAATAAGTAATTTGAATGAATTTTAAAACAAGATTTTTATGATGTTGTCTCTTAAAGCTTTTTCCAAAAATTACAAAATCTTGAAAGAAAGAGAAATTTGTAAGTTTTACATTTCTCCTTTGTTTTAAAGATGCTTAGAGAAAGTTTTAAAGAACAATAAAACACAAAATTTGTAATTCATTTTGAGGTGAGTTAAGAAAATTATAGTTCATTTCCTATAAATTTACATCATAAAAAATATTTTTACACGGATTTGCCCTTAAATAATCAATCAAGAAATTCTTATAAGTAAAAGATAAAGATTTATTAATGTTAAAATTATATTTTGAATTTAAATTCATTAAAACATCTTCATATGTTAAATGCTGCCTGATAGCCAATTTGCTAGCGCTCTGGCCTTCGGTACCACAGGCTTCAGGTTAGAATTCTGAAGCTGGCATGAATGTTTGTTAGTAGTTCAGAATCCACATTAAACTGTAGATCCCGGTGTAAGCCCAGAGTGTGCAAAAAATGACTGTAGATAGACAAACCAAATCATATGTTTAAGTCTCTTGCCATTTAGACTTAGTTCCGTTCAAATTAACTTTTTGCTCTTATGTCACTTTTTAAAGAACATATATACCTTGTACTTATTTGTACAAAAACAATTTAGGTCATTTAGGAAAAATATTTGAACGTAAAACTAAGTGCAACTTTATTGAACTGCGAGACAATTAAAATAAAATAAATCTCAAACTTTCATCAGTATTCAAATCAATCTATACAAAAAAAAAATAAAAATAACAGAAAAGAAATTGCTGCAGCAATTTTAAAATCTCTCTATTTTTTTTTTATCTTTTACCCGTCTCTTCTTTCTAACTTTTTTATCTTCCTCTCCTCACCCAAACACTCCAAGGAAAGCAACTGCAACCATCGCCATTAGAGCACAAAGCTGAGTCTAAAATTACTCGGATGCTTGAATTGAGACACGGATTCCTAAAATCTGAGACATACATTACCCGGACTTAGAGCTGATGGTCTGACCAGAATGAGATTCTAACGAAGGGTCAGAGCTCTTCGCGTTGAGCCGTTGCAGTCTCAGGATCGATGGCTCTGCAACTAAGCCAAGACTTTCCCGTGTCTTGGACATGTCAGAATAGTCCATTCCAGGCCATCTTTCACGTCAATCATTCGGCCTTTTATCGCTCTATCACTGAGTTCCTCACACAGATGCGAGACACTACGAAATGCATTGGAAATCTCTCGTCTGTAAATTGATGGTGGAAGGGAAGGATTTCATGTGGGGGAGGGGGTGTAACCCTTCCTGTCAGACACTAGGTTCACTTAAAAGGTTTCTCTAAGCTTAGGTTACATTTCATGGAATTAACAAGTAACTCTTTGGGTCTTCGTGTTTATTAAGGTGAAGGGAGAGGGTTAAAAAATAGCTCACGGAATTTATTTGGTTCTCGGTAGAAGAAGACATTTTAAAAGGCGGGACAATACCTTTTTAATCGGAATACTTGTAAGGTACAAGAACTGTTTTCTTTAACTAATGTACTTTTGGTAAAAGAAAAATGATGATAAATAACGGACTTTCAAATTAAATAAAAAAATAAATGCATATATGCATTTTATATATTTGGAATATTCCTATGTTTTGAATATACACATTAATATAAAAGTACTAACCTGCAATAAATTCAGGGTAAAAGCCAGAACGAAGCTTTCAGAAAAGTGTTAATAAATATGACATTATACACTATAAAATTAACTCAAAAATTACTAATTTCTTTAGATATAGAAGAAAGTAACACGTCATAGAAAAAAGTAACACTTTTTAAAATTCTTTTAAGGTAAATAAGTAAAGATAACAAACACTAAAAAATAACAACAAAAAGTAACATACAAATAACAAACATTAAAAGGGAAAATAAATAAAAGTACTAATCCACAATAAATTCAGGATAAGCCAGAGGGAAGCTTTTTAAGAATCTGTTAGTAAGATAGCCTTTGTGGAAATACGTTTTACGAATGGTATATTTATAATAGTAGCAAAAGTATTTCCACAAAGGCTGTCTTACTAACAGATTCTTAAGCACTCCCTTTGGCTTTTATACCCTGAATTTATTGTGGATTAGTACTTTTATTTATCTTCGCTTTTAATGTTTGTTATTTGTATGTTACTTTTTTGTTGTTATTTTTTAGTGTTTGATATCTTTACTTATTTACCTTAAAAGAATTTTAAGAAAGTGTTATTTTCTTCTGTGATGCATATTTAAAGAAATTACTAATTTGTAAGTTGATGTTAAAGTATATAATGTCATATATTTTATTGAGACTTTTCTGAAAGCTTTGTATTTATAGGACCAAGAAAATCTAAAAAACTATTATTAAAATCTAATTTTATTACTTTTATAAAAAGATTATTAATAATGTAATAATTTTCTCCTATAATCTGCTAATATCACTTAAAAATTTCGAGGTAAAAAAAAATAGATTTAAATTAAGATTAATGGAATATAATTATAACATGGAATAGGATGTGGTGGAATATAACATGTTTACAGATTCATAAATCGTTTTTTTATTCTTTTGGAAATTTTAAATTCTTAACAATATTAAAAGATGAATTAAGTCGCTATTAATATATTTAAAATAAAATGTATTATTAAAATATAATTATAACATGGTAAATGATGTAGAGAAATATAACATGTTTACAGATTAATAAATCTTTTTTTTTTTTTTTTTCTTTTGATAATTTAAATTATTAACAATATTAAAAGATGAATTAAGTCGCTATAAATAATCCAATTTCATATATCAATTCCTCCAATTAAATTCATTTATAATAAAGATAAATTAGCGTAAATATTTTTATAATTTCAAACTGAAAAATACAAGCATTTTTGTGTTTTTAATACATTGATTTAAACCTTCAATGTAATAATTTTTCTTTTAAAACTCTATCACACTTCGTCAATATACATAAACGTACAAGCAATCAGTTATGTAACCCGTTTTATAAATACATTTCTTGTAAAAACAATTTCGAAAACTTTAATGACTTCATTAATGATTAAGAAATGCTTTGTCGTAATATTCAATGAAATTTATCTTATGAGTCTAGACAGAATATTTCAGTAGTAGAAATTATCAAGAAAATTAAATTAAATAGAAAACATTTATTACTCGCCTTAAATTAAATCAATTACTTTTACGTGCAATAGATTTAATACTACTTGATTTGAGGGTTTCAAAGCGAATTTATTTTAATAAAATAATGCAAATAATATGTTTCTAAATATAAGTATTCATGCTGATCCTATATTAATGGATTTAATTAATAATCAGGAATAGTAAAATTTCAAAAGTATGGGAAAATGATCATTAAAAAGTATTAAATTATGAATGACTTATAATTTTCAGAAAAGTAAAGGTAACGATTTTGAATCTCGGCATAGACGCAGTTGAAAAGATTTTGCTGTACTAAAGGTTAAGAATTGGAGGACCATTATCACTCAGAAGATTGCATGGAAATTTCTTCAAAGGAAAGCCTTGGCCCACCCTAGGCTGTCGTGCTATTGATGATGATGAGTAAGACGCCTATTTTTTACTAATCTAATACACTTAAATTATAAATAAAACTGAATTTAGAAAATATATATTAATCTGTAAATATGACTAATCTGTTTATATTCTACATCGCGTCTAAACTGCAAAAAATGGCCACATTCTTTCTTTTATTATTAAATTTAAATTAATAGATTTAATTTATGTCTTTATATCAAATTTAATATTATCGTAGTAACATAAGATATTTTTGTTTATTATTGATCACTGTTATATCATTACTGTGAGAAAATCACAGACATTAAATCATTTCGTGAGTACAATAAAGACATCAGAAAATATTTTAGAAAGATAAGATACAGCTATTTATTTCAATTTTGGACGTATATTTAAGAATAAAATAATTTAAATTTATTATAAATAAATTATTTATATAAATTTAAATATAAATTGATACATTTCATGCACATCATTAATATATGTAAATAAATATCAAAAATGAGAACGAGACACATTATCAAAACAGTTTGTAAAAGGTTACTTACTGTCTGTTTCTCTTCATTTTACTATGCATCAGCTCGACTGTCATGTATTCGATGTAATAACATTATCCAACAATTGTAGAATTTATACAGCCTTAAAAGTGCATTTTCAGTAAATGAATAAATCCTTAAGCATATAAAAATCCACTGATTTCTGAAAATCTTTCACAGCTGTATTATGCATCAGTCATATTGATCTTTGCACAGAATCTGAAAAATAAATAAACTGTTAATGTTTGGAAATATTGTAGATAACAGAAAAATAGAAAAATAATTAAAAGTTGCATTAAGATTTAATTACCAAATTTTTGGAAAATTAAATTACAAAAAGAATCACTTTTGGCAATAAAAGCAAAAAACTAAAGGAAAATATTTGATTCACTTATCAAGTAGTTTTCGCAATAATGAAATGTTGTTTTTCTGTTTCTTTATTTAGCTTTAATTTATTTAGTAAAACGAAAAGCTAAAAGATTGCTGGAAATTTTTCAGAAACAACAAATTAATTTTTATTGGTAGAATTTTCTTTATTTAATTCGTCTGAGTTGCGTGTAAAATAAAAGTAATAAGCTATTAAATCGAATAAGTAATAAAAATATATACGAACTAAGCTCTTAAAATAAGCTCTTAAAATAATCATCAAATTTACATTCATATTCATTGTACAGTAAGAGGACTAAAATAGTACTTGAAAATTTTAATGCAAAATACTATAAAGCAGTACTGAAATATTTGATTTTAAAGTTGTTCCATATCAGATGAATTTTTAAGTACACAACTTTTAAAAGGACAAAAACATTAATTGTGTGAATGTATTTAATCAAAATATGCTCTATTTACATCAATGCATTACTGCCATGGATTACAAAGCATTTTTATATCATTCTCATTTTTATGTCACCTTTGATTTATAGTAAAATTTGAGTCAAGTCTGTTTTGACAGCTCGTTATTGATAAATCGTTTATTCTTTAAAAGCGATTCCAAATGTTTAAAGATTTGGTAATCAATAGGATAAAAGTTTGGTGAATATGGTGGATGAGGCAGAAGCTCAAATTTCAACTTGTTCAGCTTTTAGATTTATCCTCAAGTTGCAAGTCCTCATGTTGTCAAATATGAGGACTTGCTTTGAAGAATGATGCTTTTTCGATTTACAAACGCTGGTGCTGATAACACCAATTTCTGATGTACAATATCAATTTGTATGCAGCAATACTGTACATTAATTGTTTGACCTATTCCTAGGGAATTTAATGGATAATTCACCTTTATTCCACTAAACCCTCACCATTGTCTTCTTTGGAACCAAAAGCTTGATTTGGGTGCATGTTTAAGTTTTCCATCTGAATCTAGATACTGTTCAGTGTTTACGATATCATACGATATGGAATTTTCATCACAAATAATGATATGTTTAAAAAACTTATTTGCTGAATACCGAATTATTTGTCAAATTTGTCATGTTTTTTCATTTTTTTCAAGTACATTAAAATGTCTTGAAACTGTTGCTACTCAAGATCAACAGTAAGTTGGTTAACAGTTCTTGTCGGGTCAGCTTCAACTTTTGCCTTCAGAACGTCATTACAGATTATGCTTTTAGGTCTTCCAAGGCCCATACTTTCTCATTTGAACTTTTAAATCGTTCTTCTCACTGTGAATATGTTAGCTGTACCATTCCCAAATGCACCATTAATGTTTTGTGTCGCTTGGGTAGCATAATGTCAAGTTTATATTCATACAGAAAAGCGGCCCATATTTTGTGGGATTCCATGTTTCTATTTGGGTAAGATTTTTTTAAAAAACAGTTTTGAATACTTTGCGCGAACAAATTATAAATTAGATAGAGCATAGGATAAGCTATAAAATTATTTATACCCCTCTCATTTAACTTAATAATGGTAGACACATATTTTATAAAAAGTTCATTTCACGTGGAACAACCAAATATAACAGAGAATCTTCGCAATCCATACTTTGAAAGAAGAAACTTTATCACCCCACACCCTTGTCTCTTTATTTAATTAAAATTTCTGATAAATATATCGTTTTAATCAATTTTTAGTTTTAAAATATTAACAACAGTTTTATATTCAAAATTAAAATCTGCCTTAAAAACTATTTTTGACTTATAATTAACCGATATATATATATACATATATATATTATTTTGAGAAAATTATTTAAAAAATAAGGTATAATATAAAGCATTGACTTCATCTTCTTTATTAATATTTTGTTTTGGTTATTTCTTCAGTTTCACAGATGCTTTGAGAAGAAATTATGCTTTTGTTTAGTATGGTGTTGTGATAAGTATCAGTATTTTTCATGATGTTAAGTTTAGAATCTTATATTCCATGTCCCCGTCTATTCAAAACTTAGACATCTAGAATCCTTTCAATTTAACTTTAATGGAACTTTAAATTTGAGATCAATAATTTTTTATTTATGAATTACTCGAATATTATTTTATTTCTTTCAGTTACACACATGTACCTTAAAAGAAATACAATTACAAATTAAAATCGGTATCGTTTATGACATCAATTCATCACCTTTATTAAACGATGCCGAAGAGTAATTACCATGAATTTTAAAAATTTCAATAATGAAAAGCTAGTATCATTATGAAATTCTTAAATAATTTTTATTACTTTTTAAATTAATTTAAGAAGCATGATTTTTCTGTGAAAGAAATACATCGCTTCAATTTCTGTTGTGTTTGCATCCTCCAATTTGAGAATTACTGACTCAACCTATTGCGCATTCACCATGCATGCAATAGAATTAATTTCAATGAAATTGGATTAGAAACCACGAGCTCCTTCATAAAACAGAATATTAAATACTACGATAGCAAGGTACTGACATTTACTGATTTAGAGCTGAAGACATTTCAGCTCTAAATTAAAGTAATTAAACTCTTTTATACTCTAGAATTTGTATCACTGGAATTAGGAACATCTAAGAAAAGATTAATACAATTATACACAAAAATAAAACCTAAAAATTAAATAAATCTGTTTATTTTGCTATATCTTTTAAAAACTCCATGTTATTTTTAGTAAAACACATGTTTTCAGCATAGAATACTTTTATGTTTCAGGTTAAAAGAATTAAAATTAAAATTGCTAAACAACTTATATTTATTTATTTTTTATTTAAATGAGTGAGAACTATGAGAAATGGGAGTAGATTAATTGATAATTAGCGAGAAAATTCTATTCTGTAAAGATTAAAATCATCATCACAAATATGCAAAATTAATGCACCTGTTGTTGTTAAAAGTTTTTTTGATGTTTTTGTTATTTGATGTTGTTTTTTTGTTGTTGGTTTGTTTTTTAAAAAGTTGTTCGTTTTCTTTACAGATTAACCTTGTAAGAAACCGTTTTAGAGAAAAAAAATGGTTCTCTATTCTATATTCTATAGTACAAAATTATTTTTAATTTTAATTCTATTTTATTTCTGAACAGAAAAAGGAAAACACATTTCACAAAAACTATTACATAATAAGATATATGGATGCTCTTAAATGTTGAGTGAACTACAGGAAAAAAAATTTTAAACGTTGATGTTTTTAATGGATTTCAAATTATATTTCCAGAAAGTCCGCCTTCAAAAATTTTCGAAAAAAAAAATTTAATTAAAATAAATAAATTAATTTTAATTAAAATAAATTAATTAATTTTGATTTAAAATAAATTAATTAATTTTAATTAAAATAAATTAATTAATTTTATTTAAAATAAATTAGCCTTTAAGATTAAAAAAATTTTCAATCTGAAATTATTCACATGTTAGAGGAAATGCACAAATATGTGCTTTTTTATCAAAGTATTTTTCTAAAATTAATTTTTAGGCAATAGTTTTAAAAATGTATTCTCCCACAACTTGAAATAACTTAAAAAGGCTTTCAAATTTATATAAATCAGAAAGATTACTTATCATTATCTACCAGACCTTTTCGAAACAGCAGTAAAAAGAATTTCACTGAATATGTATTAAATATATTATTTGTTTTGGCAACAAATAATTTAACGCACATCCAAATAAGAACTAAAAAAACAGCTAAAAGTTTGTAAAAACTTTTTATGTAGGTTATTTTAAAAATATAGCAAGTTATTATTTATCAAACCACTTCAAAAAACACAAAAAATCCTTCTCAACAATCTAGAACAAATGTATTGATAAATAATGGAGTATTCAATTTATTCCTACCAAATGCCCACAGTGTTTCCAAAATTTAAACTAATAAACAGCTTAAACTTCTTAGTTGAACCTAAGATTCAATTTACAAAGGTTTTTCCTGGACCATATTAATTTTGTCTTCGATGAGTACCTGTTGATTATGTTTCTTGGTGAGCGTAAATAAATAATCATTGGAAGTGTTATTTTGTTCCATTTATTTTTCGGGCATAACGCACATATTTTACTTAAAAATTTTGTTAAAAATTCATAAAGACGAATTCAGTACCAAACAAATAGTGCGAGTAAAATATTTCTTACGATGAAACAAAGTTCACTAAAGGATTCGAAAAGACTCATATTTTAAGATAATCCGCTTTAACAATACTTCCAAGATTGAACAGGCATCTTGTACCTCCGAATACCGAAGGATTAACGGTGAATACAAAGTGGTAAACAATTCTTCTTTACGGAATTAATTTCGAAAGGTTCTGACATACATTTTCGAGGAATGCATTGTTAAATCTTTCGACATTTCATTGTACTAAGAAGTAGGATTTGTCTTTGGGATTACACAAAAGACTGAATGCGTCTCAAATTGGCTTTAGAATAACTGAGAGAAGAATGTGTAAAAAAAAGTAAACTGATAACAAATTAATGAAACGATCTTCTTGGCAGTAAAATTACGATTATTTTAACTAACTGAATCTAAGTCATCGAAAAGTTGCTTCTTTATTTATGGTGACACCAACAAAGGTTGCTCTGGCAAGCTTAAAAATGTAATTCTTATTAAACGCGCATGAATGATTTTTGACACATGACATGCAAGGAGCTACTATTAGTTACAAGGGGTATATTGATATCGTAATCATGATAGTTGAAAAAAGCTGATTTTACAATTATTAATTTTTACTGGCAATTTTTCCATTGATTTTGGTTATAATATAATTGTACACTCTGAAATAAATTGATTATATATTGCCTGTACTTAATATTTTTTAATTATTTATTTTTTAAAAACTTATTGCCTGTAAATACTTTATAAATTTATCTTTAGGAAATTACATTTCTAGTCGAGTACATTTATGATAATCCATCTTCATTGGGTTTAATAACAAGCTTGCTTTTCATATGTCATTTGTCAAATCAATGCTTTTTCATACAAAATATAACTTTTGATTTGCATAATTTAATAATTTGCATAATAACGTTAACTAAAATAATATTAATATAAAAACACTAGATAGGTTTATATTAAAATTATTTTTGAATTGTTGGTATATGATTTTTTATGAGAATTACATAGCATTTAATTGCTTTAATAAAATGGTCTCTCTAGAGAATTGCAACTAAGAATTTTAGATTCAAAAATAATTATAAATTTCAAAATAGTTATCTATAAAAAGTAATAAATATTATTAATATTAACAATTATGAAAATAATAATAAAAAATTATTTTATGATTTATCGTAAAATTACGTACTTAATCGTAAAAATATTTTTAAAAAAATTAAAACGTTTTATCATTGAATATAATTTTTTTTATACTCGTTGATTAATCAGTTTTAATTGTTGTTAAATATATAATAAAACACATTTTTTAGAACAAGAGGGTCAATATTAGTTTTCTGAGACTATTTTAAAAAAGATTTGTTTGTTTTAAACTTTTAGTACTCTTTATACCCCTATAAATCATTTATAAGAGTGAAAGAATATAAATCATTATTACATGAGATTGTGATAAATCTATTGGTTTCTGAAGCAAATTTTTTTAAGTTTTAAAATATGATTTGAAAATTTAAAAATTTATTTAAAAATTTTAATTTTAAAATTAATTTCGGAAATTTGCTTGAAATTTTTTTGAAGCTGATACGCATATGTATAATAATAGCATTAGTAACAAAAATCTTTAAAATAGCATTTTACGATAAATGAAGATTATTAGAAGTGGTTCAAGAGAAGAGATAATAAATTTAAAAAATACAAGATTTTATTAGTCATCAAACTTTTGCTTTTGCATTAACTCAATAAATAAAGCCACAAGAGGAGCAAGAATTAAAGGTATGAATTTGGATTAATCAACAGAAGATATTAAACCCATTTGATCAACATCACGCCATAAAGTAATCATGATATTCTATAAAGTATCCATCTTCCACAGACAAAACATTTTGTGAGCTATGAAAGAAGGTCTTGATGCTATCCTAAAACATTCCACAATTTGTTATCACAAACCAATTGACTCGGTTAAATATGCCATACATAATCATACAAATATTACTAAAATTTGGCATAATTTAATTTTAAAAATGAAAAGGTATCTTAAACCTATATAGCAATACCAGCTACTGCACCAAGAAAGGACAGCATATTCCAAGCATATCTAGAAAGATAAGACCAAAATTGAAACGAATTTATGCTTAAATTGAGAGGTAATACAGGTGCATCTATGAAATATAGATTTATTAGATGTTATTCAATAAGCAAAAATACCTTGAAATACCATCTTCTATATCATAGATCTATCTAGCTTTTGATAAAGTAGATACCTGTAATAATTTTTCCAAGATTCACATCTTTTTCATTTTCATTTTGTGAAGGAAAGTTCGACAATCTGTATCCCCTCTCTTTTTGTTATGTTTGAAATATATGCAACACAATTGTTTTAAAATAAGATTAAATAAAAATCAAGATAATTTTGAAAATAATTTATTGATCACTAGATTTATAAATTGTGTGATAGTTATTATTTTTGCATTTTTAATTATTTTTCTATGCAGCAAACTGATCTTTAAAAACCATTTACATTCATATATAATAATTATTATTATTATAGATATACAAAAATTTGTCAGTGATTTTCTCTCTTCTTGAGACTACTATTATTGATAAATTTAAGAGGAAGTACATATATTTGTTTTGACATGCTATTTCTGCACTGAAAATGTGATTAAGGAATTAAAATCACTTTGGTTGTTATTATATATAACAGTAGCATAGTTATATAATTAATCTAAAAGTACGAAGTTTTCTTTGTCCCTGGATTGTTCAAGACTTCAAGGTGTTTTTAAGATGACACCAATTCACCAAGAACAGAAAAATCCATAAAGCTACAATTAATCCCTTTGATATTTATTTTGTGAGAGAGGAATACTTGCTATTGGCTACTTTTATTGCTAACCATTTTAAAAATAACTATATAGTTATTAATTTAGACATCAAGGTTGTTAAAACTACACCCTATAAAAACATATTTTGTTATTAAGTCTGAAAAATTTATAGAATTCGTCTTTCGCCTTTCTAATATAAAAAATATGGTAGAAATATTGCTTTGGATTTCAACTTCTATTTTTAGCAATAAAAATTTAAGTGTGATTCCTTCAGAAATTCAAGCACAATGGTCAATAATGAGACTATAAATAGCTCTCATAAAAATACATTTTTTATGAATCTACATTTAGCACTTGAAAAATGGAATCCATCCTTCATTTTATGCTGATTTTGAGTTCGATATATCGCTTTTAAGTAAGAGAGGCTTCATTTTTCTCTTAAGTCTTAACTTGCATTTCTTTCTTTTATGTGGGATACTTCCGTCCAATTGTGCTCCGATTTTGAGTGCTTGACGGTGATTTGGAAACTTTTTTTCTCTTGATGGAATCCCGATTCTTCTCTTTCTTTTTATTTGAACTAGTTCTTTAGCAAAGAATTAGTTCGCATAATAAGATGATACGAACTCTTACTTAGTGGGTGGATTTCTCAAGTTGATATAACTTAAATTTAGCCCAACAATCCAAGCAAAACTGAATGGCTAGTTTAAAACAGAATAACTGATTGTCACCAAAGTATTTTGAAAAATCCGAGGAACTTCTTGAGCAGATTAATAATTCTATTTGAAAGATTTTTTTTTTTAATTTTTGCAACTTTGGCACGAAGAACAAAATTTAAAATCTTTATTTCCGATTAGTCAGAAAGTTAACCAGAGATCAATTTCAATGATTTTTTTTTAAAGATTAAATCAATGTAATATTTTTTTTCATACAAAAGCTTACTTTTTTGTTAACTCTTGTTCAATATTATGCTGTGTGAATAATAAACTTTTTAATGAATAAAATAGTAAAAATAGAACACAAAAAATTTTGGAAAGTTTGAAAAATTTATAAAATTCGTCCTTCACTTTTCTAATATAAAAATATGGAATAAATATTACTTTCGATTTCAGCTTCTAAGCAATAAATATAGCTTCATTAGCAATAAAAATTTAAGTGTGATCCCTTCAGAAATTCAAGCACAATAGCCAATAATGAGACTATTGTGCTTGCAAAAACACAAAAATAATAATAATAATGCGAAAACAATTAAGTCGAATGTAAAATCTCCCTTAAATAACGAATAATAATCAACATTCATTTTTTGCCGTATGAATAGAGTGGTTTATTCTGACAGTGTTATTATTATATTTATTTGTAATGTTATTTTGATATTTTTTACAAAAGAGATCAATAAACTTACCCATTTAGTTTAAATTATTGAAAATCCAATGAAAGACACAGCAAATGTTAGTCAAAAATTTGATATTTGAATTTGTTATAATTCAAATCTGATTAAAAATAGGTCAGAATGATATAAACACTTAATTACTCAAGCAGCATTTTATAATAATAATAGAAATTCATTTAGTCTCAAATGCTACGATATAATATGAATATGTAATGATATCTTAGCTCTATTACCTGCAACTCATAATTATATATCAATAAATTTCTAGGTTCAATTCAAGCTCCAAAATTTTAATTATTCGCTAATTTTTTTTAATTAAATGATAAATAAAACTATACAATAAATGAATAAACATATACAATCTAAAAATAATTTTAAGAAGTTTTAGTAAACGACTTATTAATGAATTAAAATTTAATATTTTTTATGAAATTTTAATTAATTGTAATTTATTTTTTATTTTTATTTATTGTTATAAATTATTATAATTAATTTAATTTTTGTTAAAAATTTTTCTATTATTTAATTAATTAATTGATGATACAAAATTCTCTGTCTATAAGCCATTGTCTTTTAAAGTGCATTCATTATTTTAACCAGTGGTTCTTTGTAAAATTTAGAAAGATATTAAAATAAAAAATAAAAAATACATGTCATACTAAAAGATACAAAATTTAGAAAAAACTTTTCTTAAAATTGTTTGCACCAGTACATATTTTTATTGAAATAATCTTACCTAAAGCATTGAAAATTAATGTTGTAGAAATTGATATTGATGATCAAGCTTTGAGGTCTATAGAAACTCTATTATAATTGCAATTTTGGAAAAACTAAATTTCCATATCGACTGTTAAAAATTTAATTAATAATCTTAAATTGTAAATCAGATGCCCTCTTTATCGCCCTCTGAGTCGTTGCGTAATTCATCATATTTAATTTAAAATGAGAACATCTAGATTCCTTCATTCAGCTAACAGTATAAAATAAATCACTTACAGCTGAGCAGTGTAAATATTGTGCATTGTATTATTGTTTTTTGAAGAGAAAAGCACTGTAGTGTTGTTTTTAAAGGGAAAGTTATAGCTATATCATTTCAAACCACAAGTAAGTGCTACAATTAAAGATTAAATTCTTGATTTCTTTATCAATGCAACACTTAAATCCTTCTCAAATTGGAACAGGAATTTTTTTAAAATTATATTTTACGATATTTATACTCTACGATATCATATTTTTAAAAAATTATTATTTTTATAAAATTATTTTCATTGTTATTTTTATAAAATTATTTTTATTATTATTTTTATAAAAATTATATTTATTATTATTTTTATTTATATATATTTTTTTATAATTTATATTTATATTTCACATAAAAATTCTCAACGTATTTGTTTGTTTTTGAATGTCATATTTGTTTGATGTGAAGTCATTCATCACTATAACAGCAAATATGGAACTGATTCAGTTCTATCCATGTACGCCATGGGCTCTGCACTTCACTTCCATTTTGCCACCCCAATTTCAAACAAATAGTTTGAGATGACATCTCTATGTCCACATCGTCTTCGACTTAGTGATTTAAAGTACCCATTCCCCAGCATATCTCTTAATCTTTCGATTCGTCTATTGTCGGATTACAAACTCAATTTCTTTATATTGGTATGTCGCTCTACGGTCATTTTGTGCACTTTTTAGTCTAATTACACCGGAACTACAGTTTAATGGGGATTCCGAACCACTCACAAACATCCATGCCACCCCCAAAAATTAGAACCTGAAGCCTGTGGCACCAAAGGCCAGAGAACTGGCCAATTAGCCATCAGGCCACATTTGTTTAGAACAGAAACCCAACTCTCTATCTACCAAATCTTTCCTGGAATACTCTCATTAATATTGCAGTTTAAAATAGGGTCGGGATTTTGAACTTCTTGTCCGTAACAATAAAATATATTGATTTGAGTAATAAAATCTTACTTTATCTGTTGCCATTCATTATGACATCAAGATTATTTATAAAATTTTATCTACATTTGCTACAAATGTAACAGAAATAACTTAACTCAATGCATTTCGCCCAAAAAGCAACATAAATTACAACATATTTCATAAACCTATGGCTTTTATGGATACATCCCGAAATTCCATTACACATAAGTATTTTTGATTCCATCTTTTATGAAATCAATAGATTTATAATTTCAATTGAATTAAATAATCAAGCTGTCTTTTTATAACAGAATGAGATACCAATTTTTAACAGAAATGATTCTATCATAACCATATAACAAAAACAAAAAGCTTTCGAGGGATTTGATGCTCCTTCGATAAGGAAATACTTTAAAGGCGATTAACAGAGACGAGCGATGAATTAATTAACGAATATTTCTCTCGATCCGCTCTGAGTCAATTAACTAGAATTACTCGACGAATCTGTTGATGTAGAACGAGTGTTTTGAAGGCTGTTTATCTTTCTATAAAGGGTATGAAATAACTGGAACAAGGGAATGTTAATTCCATTTAAGAATAAATTATTATTTTCTAATGAAATTTACCGTATTGCAACTTTTAGAAATATAATAATTAAAATTAATTTAAATTAAAGTAATAAAGATTAAGGTTAGTTAAACTGCAACAAAGGAAAAATACGTAATTACACTATAATTATTATTCAATGAGATATGTAATTTTTAAGTTCAATATTTTTAAAATATAATGCAATAATAATTTAAATTTTTAAAAATCACTATTTAAAGAAGATATGCATTATATAATGCATGATATAAGATTTCATAAGCGAACAGAATCGTAACTGTAATCCCAAAAAGAAATAGTGATAACTATTTTTTACATCTTCTTCTTCATTGGCGCAACAGCCCTATGGTGGGTAAAGGCCGTCTGTCTACTGGCGGATTTCGAGACAGGAAATGTTTTATTTTTACTGGTTAGGGCTGTTGGCCTTAAGTCCAACAGTCATGTTAGACTGAGACCTACGGCTTAAAGTGGTACTACAAACTACAAACCACTACAAACTACAAACCACTACCAACTTCCATAGCACAGCCGGAATTCGAACCCGAAACCTGTAACACCGAGAGTCAGAGCGCTATTCACTCGGCCATCAGGCCCACTTCTTAAACATCCTATTTACAAATAGTTCACAAAGTTTTTATCAAACTTCATAAATTTGCGATTATTTCATCAACATCATCTTCATTGATGCAACAGCCATGAAGTGTGGGCCAAGACCGTCTGCATACTGGCAGATTACGAGACGAGAGAAGTTTGTCTTTTTACGAAGTAGGGTTGTCAGCCCTGCGCCCTACAATCATATTAGACCGGGACCTACGCTTAAAGTGAATTTCGACCCACTACAAACGGCCATGGCACCTCCGGGACTCGAAACCTATGGCCCCGAGCTTCAAAGCGCTAGTCACTCCGCCATCAGGCCCCTACGATTAGTTAATAATGTTAATTGTTCTTGGCAGCTAAGTTCTAAATGCTAATTAATAAACTATTATTACAAATAGATACGATGACCTCAAATACATTTATTCTTCAGTAATATTCAAGAGTAACAAATTTATCTCATTTAAACTGCATAGGTATTATATGTATTCTCATCTTTTATAAAGTGACTACTCATGTATGCTTACATTTTTCCCAAGAATTTGATACCAAAATGCCTAACATAGTAACATTGTAAACGTGATAAAAGCATTTCAAATAAAATTGTATGTTAATTTTACTTACTGTCCTGAAGAGAGCTGTTTTTTAAAATTATAAACTGTCTATGTATTGTCAATACTTTTTCAAGAAAATGATTTTCGCAATGCAGGAACACTACTTAATCACATGTGATATAAAAATATACAGGATATAATTACTTTTTATCACAAAAATTATAAAAAAATATAAAAAGCAAAATTTAAACCTTTTTCATAATAAACTTTAATTCAACAAGCAAAATTTAAAAAAATATGAACTAATATTACATTCATGTTTCTCTGTTGAAATGAGTTCCTTCTATGAGTAAATAATAATTAACATTCATCTAAGTGCATTGATATGAGAGGAATTATTATTTATCATTATGTTCTAATAATTTGTCACCATTTTTAAAAAAATAATGTCATAAAGATGTTAAATGATATTATTTATTACGCTACAAACTATTTAAGAATTTAAGATACATGAAATTCCATTTTATAAAAATGAATTGAAATTAATTTCAGGTGGAATAAAAAAGCAGGTTAGGAATTCTACCAGATTTCTGCCGGTGCATAATATTATGTTTATAACTTATAAATTATTAAATTTCATAAATAAATAGTGATTTTTGGGTTTTATTCATTTTTTTTTTGGGGGGGAGGGAATAACAGTTAAAAATGTTAATAAACAATCAACAATTAAAATTTTAACTAATTAAAATCAAAATTTTAATTAACAAAACTAAAAATTTAAACAAAGTAACAAAACTAATTTTAAACGAAATAACAATTAAAAATTTAATTTGTAAATTTTTAATTATTATTCCCCTCCTCCCCTCAAGAAAAAAAAACAATTAAAAATGTACAAATTAAAACATATATACATTTCTTAAAATTTTATTAAATATAATCTTCACAATAGAAAAACTTTTATGATAAAGTTTAGCTCGAATAAAAAAACATGTACAATTGTAAATTTATCTTGATTGCTTAAAATTTAAATTTAAATTCCAAATAAATTTTTTAATACATGAATTTTTTTCAAAAAAAAAATTAAGATATTAAAATATTTTATAAAATTTTTACTTAAAACCGGAAGATTAATTATATATGAGTATACATTTTTTTTTTCCATATATTGGACTAAAAAAAAAAATATTTTTTTGGGAGGAATAACAATTGAAAATATATATATGTTTCTTAAAAATTTCATTTAATATAAACTTCACAATAGAAAAACTTTATGATAAATATTAGCTCGTTTAAAATTATGTGGAATCATAAATTTTTCTTGTTTGATTAAAATTTAAGTTTAGATTCCCCACAAAATGTTTATTACCACAGTTTTTAAAAAAATTCAGACATTAAAATATTTCATAACATTTTTTACTTAAAACCGAAAGATTAATTATATATGAGTAGACATTTTTTTTCATATAATGAGCTAAAAAAAAAAAAAAAATTTGTAAAAAAAAAAAAAAAAAAAAAACGTAAATAAAATAAATTTTTGCTGTTTCTTCAAAACTTTATTGAATTGTGTTAAATGAATTCGTAGACTTTGACAATGCTTTATATCTCGTGACTTTTATATTACATCTTCGTTTCATTTCAAATTGATTAATTAATAATACCATAATAATTTTATTTTTAAGCAAATTTTAAAAAAAAATTTATATCTTCATTTAAAAAGTTTTGCAAATTTGAAAATTATGTCAAACTATTAAACAATCTATAAAAAGGAAAATATTGTTTTATTTTCTAATTAAATATTTTTATTTGTAATTTGATATTCATGAAACTAAAAATAATTTTTGCGTATTAGATGTAATTAATAAGGCAATATAAGTTATCTAATTGTTCTTTAAATATTTATTAATAAAAAGGAGGAGGGCTTATTAACTTTAAAATGATATAAGGCCATTCATAAAAAAAAAATGTGCAATTAATATAGGTTTTTTTAATTTTAAAATTGCATTAATTTCAAATAGTGGTACAATCACATTACTATCCTCCCATAATATTTTACTAATTAATGATAACTAAGCCGAAGATAGAGAATGTAATTAGATGTAATTAATAAAGCAATCTAAGTTATATAATTACAAAGTTCGTTTCAATATTTATTAATACAAAGGAGGAGTGCTTATTAACTTTAAATGGATATAAGCACATTCATACACAAAGATGTGCAATTAATATGGGTGTTTTTTACATTTAAGTTTTAAAATTCCATTAATTTCACAATCACATCAGTATCCTACCATAATATCTTAGTAATTAATGATACCTAAGTCGAAGACAGAAATTAAAATTTACTTAAAATATCATATTTGAATTCAAATTCTACTGGTTATTGTTATTATAGTAAACCAGATATATCGAAAAACAGAGATAATAATAATAAAAAAAATAATATTAACAAATAAAAAATCTTTTCATCTTTTGAAAAATTAAATAATTATCTGTGTGGAGCCCTTTTCGCAGAATTTTCATCAGCATTTATCAATAACGCGAAGTAATTTCGGATATGAGACTTTCTCATTTCTTCCAAACTCGAAGAATCAAATTAAACGTGACACATGTATCGGAATGACAGGAGAAAGAATATTCTTTATACAATAGTTTCTTCGCGTTAAATAAAAATTCCTTTCCATCCTCATATGTCATGACTCAAAAACTTGATATTTAGGAAGATGTCAATAAATCAGAGCAAATTTTGCTGTTCGCCCAAATTTAGACGGTACGAATTAGACTTTTTTTTTCGTACCCTTTTCTCATCTCTTCTGAATGCAAGGCAGTGGAGGTATTGGAAAAACATTTTACGATGCAAGATCGATAGATAATCTAATGTAATAACGGTGCCGACTTCGATTTTAGTGAAATGTGCAAGAGATTCTTGCATATGATTTTTTTATCCGTTTTCTAACTGGGAGGAATAAACTGCGCTGGGATGTATTTTTCGTGATTTTAACAGATTTTATTTCCTTTTTTTTTTTGCATGAAGGCGACATTGCTTTTTAAATGAGCACTCTTGAATTTTTGTCCAAAAAGAGCAAAATAATAATAATGGCATAAATAAATTAATAAAGAAATAAAATAAAATAAATTTATTTTAAGTTTCTTAAAATACATTTACTAAGTCTGATTTGATGATATTTTTCAGTCCGTTTTATATAAATTTGAGATGACATTTAAACAAGTGATTTTCATAGTTTCTCGAAATTGTTATTGCTTCAATTGTTTCAACTATATATACTGTTGATATATATTTTAGATAATTGATTTTGAGATTGACGTTTTAAAAATTAACATGCATAATAATAACATAAATAGAAATATTTATGAAAGTATCATATAAACAAAAAATAATCTATTTAGAAAAATTTAGAAAATGTGTCTTTTCATTCGTTTCATTCAAAAACAAAATAAGATAATAAATATTATAACAATTTAATTAATTAATTAAATTAAATAAATTTATTTTAAGTATCTTAAAATACATTAAGTCTAATTTGACGATATTTTTCAGTCTGTTTTAAATAAATTGGAGAGGGCATTTAAACAAGTGATTTTTCTCAGTTTCTTTAAATTGTTATATAGCTTCAATTGTTATAATAATGCTATATTTTTTTGATAAATGTTTCTGAGATTTAGGTATTAATCACGACTCCAATATGTCTGTTAATAATTTTCTTTTAATTATTAAGCTTTAGTTTTTAGATTCCAAAAATTTCAAATTTCTTTTAACGTTTTAAATATTAGCATGCATAATAATAACATAAATAAAATATTTATGAAAATACTATATAAACAAAAAGAATCTATTTAGCAAAAATTTATTAAATTTAATATCTTTCATTAAATTTCTTTTTGCTGTTGTCTTTTCATTCATTTAATCCAAAAAGAGTAAAATAATAAGAAATAATAATAATAATAATAAATAAATTAATTAATTAAATAAAATAAATTTATATTAAGTTTCTTAAAATGCATTGAAGTCTAGTTTGATGATTTTTTTTAGTCCGTTTTAGATAAATTTGAAATGATATTTAAACAATGATTTTTCCCAGTTTCTCAAAATTGTTATAGCTTCAGTTCAGTTATAATATTGTTATAACATTTAGATAACTGTTTTTGAGGTTTAAGTATTGACCACGTCCTCCAATAAGCCCGTTTATAATTTTATTTTATTTATTAAGTTTTAGTTTTTAGATTAAAAAAAATTTCGATTTTTTTGATGTTTTAAAAATTATCATGCATAATAATAACATTAATAAAAATATTGATGAAAGTATCATATAAACAAAAAGAATCTATTTAAAAAAATTTAGAAAATTTAAGGTCTTTTCATTAAATTTTTGTTGTTGTTTTGTCTTCTTAGTTCTTAGTTGTCTGTCATTAGTTTCATCCAAAAGAGCAAAATAATAATAAAAATTAATTAATTAACTAATTAAACAAAAATTAGCACGCATAATAATAGCATAAATAAAAATATTTATGAAAGTATCATATAAACTAAAAGAATAAAGAATTTATTTTGGGAAAATTTAGAAAATTTAATGTCTTTTAAAAATTAACCTCATAATTTAAAAATTAGCATGCATAAATAAAAATATTTATGAAAGTATCATATAAACAAAAGGAATTTTTTTTTTTTCTTACTTTTTCTATGATACTTTCTATTCAGAAAAAATTAAAAATTCCTAACATTTTATGTCTTTTAAACTTACCCTCGTAATTTCTTTTGTTCTTATTTCAAACACAGTCTTATAAATTGCTATCGATAAAAAAAATTACAATGATATTTTTAAATTCTTCGATGCAAAAACATTAAACTTTTCAACGATTTTTTATTGCATACTTAATATAATAAGGGATCAAAATGTTCATGAGTTTAAATGTCAACTCTTATCATAAATGGATATAATGGTAACTAATTAAGACATAATTTCCTAAGGTGCATTTTTTTTCACTGAAAATAAATTTTTTGCAAAATTTAAAGATCTACAGGATTTTTACAAATTTCATTAATTAACAATTAAAATCAGAAATTTTAAATAATACGATCAAACATCGGGATCGAGCTACACAATCAGATTTAAATTAAACATATTCAAAAGAATTTTAAATTAAACGCCATGTCTGTATTAAAAGACGTTCCTTTAAACCAGCAAACTACTTGACTCAAATGACTGATGTGACGAAACTAAACTGTTGGTTTTTAAAAGAGACTGTATATAATAACTTCCTTCCTATTAATTCCCCATTTCACATAAATAATGATTTAACAAAGTCACTCCAAAAGCGTAAATCCAATTTCCGTAAATAAAGTCCCCGAAGGATCTAAATGGAAGCTGCACGGAGACTAAATTGAATAAACTGTAGAAAAATCATTAGATTCGCGAGATTTTTAAAAAGCTTTCTGATTCGAACCAGAAACACGAAACAAAATGAAATCAGCAGCATTCCGAACTAAAAGAAAAGTGTTACAGCTCTTTAGTTCCTAGAAGCGTTTAAATTCCTATAGAAGGGTTCCTTGTTTAATACCTGATCAAACTTAATCGTCGCTAATCAAATAAGTGAAGTAACTGTGTACTTCAAATCGATTTTGACGGTGAACGTTTAAAGCCCGTTAAAGTGCAAAAATTTCCTGCTACAAGTAAACAACAAAAGAAAACGTTTGCTGAGGTTTTGAAAGAGTCAACAGCATTTCCTTAGGGACCCACTGAAAGCAATTGACTAATGAGATTGGCTGTTTATGATCAGTTTCTCGAATTGGTTAATGTTGTGCAAATAAATGGCTTTGTAGTACAGAAAATAGCGTGTTGTGACTGCATTGAAGTGATTGACACGTTTTTTCAGGAGTATTGCTACTAGGAAGAATAAAGTAAATAGCGTGTTGTCAGAATTAATGAGAAGGGGTTAATTTTTGTAATGATTACCACTTAATATGATTACGAAGTTTTGTAAATGATTCAAACGTATGTCGGGATTTAACTTCAGAAGGAATTTTTTAATTAGGAAATTTCCAAACTGATAAAAAAAATTTTTAAACTCATCTTTGCTTTATTTATTACGTTAAAATATCATTGCAGCTGATTCACGCATTAAGGCTAAAGAAGCAAAAATCGATGCTTTTTGTCAAATTTTACTTAAAATAACATGCGCAAGCTTTTATTAATATTTTCATCGTAGACTAATTGCGAAATATTTTCTTTTTTAAGTCATTAAGAAAGCGTTAAGGAAGTTTTAATATTCCTTGATATTTTCATAAGAATTGCAGTTATACAATAGAGTAGTTATTACATTAATTAGTAGCTCCTAGAAGCGTTTAAATTAGTATAGAAGGCTTCCTTGTTTAATACCTGATCAAAGTTAATCGTCTCTAATCAAATAAGTGAAGTAACTGTATACTTTAAACCGATTTTGACGGCGAGCGTTTAAAGCCCGTTAAAGTGCAAAACTTCCCGCTACAAGTAGACAACAAAAAAATGTTTGATGAGGTTTTGAAAGAATCAAAAGCATTTCCTATATAGTCGTGGGCGTGGGCTATATATTCACAATAGACCTAGGGAATCATTTTGGATTTAAGAGAATGATACAGTCTTAAACCTTCAGCTCTCTATAAATTTCTGCATTAAAACAAATACAATTGAATGTGAGAGTAAAACTGGTAGGAAAATCCATCATTGATCCTTTAACTTTTATCTACACCATATATAGTTGTATTATCTACACCATAAATAGTAAATGAAAGAAGCTCAATGAGGTCAGGTTTTGTACTGTTGGTCAAATAAATATACAGGACAACAAATTGCGATGATTTTTTTTTCTCTGGGAACAAAAAATTACTAATTTTAGGTTGCTGAACACAAATATGACAATGAAAATTTGAAATTGTTTTCCATTCCTAAGATATTTGTAACTTAATCTTTTCGATATGAAACAAAATGTTAAAAACGCGCATGTACCTATTTACTCTATGAGGTTGGGTGGGTCACTTGGATAAATCGGATTATCTTGTATGCTTGGGTCACTGGGGACAGGTCACTCGGATTATCTTATATGTATTTTCTTAAAATCATCAATGAAAAGTTTCCCACAGAGCCTGCTGACATTGTAAAGGACAATTTCTCTATTTTCAAATATTTTGGTGAAAACGCCAATCATCTCATAGCCACAGTTTTCAGAAAAAAGTTCAAATCGCACTCAAAGAAATGCTTTTTTAGAGGCACAGCACAACCTAGTTTCTTGTATACAGTAAACATGTCCATCACTAATTTCTGACAATCCTTTGATTTCTTATTTCCTAAGAAATCCGTTGATACAAGGCGAAAAGGATTCCAAGCTTCTTGCACATCTTATTGCAACACGTTATCAAAATTTACATCCTTAAAGAGCTTGTGGATCTTCTCTGTTGCAGTTTAGCGTCACTGATTGCATAAATTTATTATTTAGATTCTTGAAACCTGATCAACTCTAGTGCATAGCTTTCAAAAGGCTTATGGTTAAAGCTCGAGCGTTTCATTAAGCCAAGTTTTTTGTTTGAAAAATTCTAGTAGGAATTTTTTTTCTCTACTAATATTGGATTTTTCCCATTCCCCTCTCCAACATCATATGTTTTTCTAATTGGCCTTTGTTTTTTACATAATACAAAGTTTTAGTTGTACCACACTACTTTCAAATCACAATAAATATGATAACTGTACTTGTTATATTGAATGCAGTTCAACAAACGTTTCAAATTTTCATAATTTTTATTAGAGACAGTGTATCGGACTGAAATAGACAGAAACTGGTTTCAGTTATGCAGCAATACTGCTTTGAGACTTGATTTGGATGAATCTATGAATAATTGCCCTTTTTAAGTTTCATATTCTATTTCGAGAGCCATCATTAAACCATTGACATCAAAACAGAAAAACAGGATTTTCTTCTATAAAATAAGATAAAAAATTGCTGATGACAATTGTGAAACAAAATCATTCAGGCATCTTCCAGGAATAAATTCTATTCTCTAAGTTTCGAGGCAAGTAACTCTAACTTAGTCTTGGACAGTTCTAGATTCTCTAAGAGATTATTTAGTCCTTTTTTGAAGCGTGTGTTGTATGCATAGCATCCTCATTATATTCAGCACTAAATGTGGAGGACCGTAGAGCAACACATAAAATTTAATTTTCATCTTCTTCTGGATAAATGAAAAATTCATTTGGAGTTTCTGGAACAGGGATGTCTTCATCATGTGGAATTGATCTCATAGCATATGGTATATTCGAGTACTGCATTTTCGAATTTTTTTTTGCGATTCCTCCACGAAGAGATTGGACCATGCAGAAGTCGCAGTCATTTACGTGATTATTTTCTTCTCTCCAAATCATAGGAATGGCAAATAGTAATTTCAATTTCTTTTTCCTTCGCAGACACATGGAAAGTTTCCTTGAATAGTATGATGTTCCCTTAAAGAGTTTTAGTATATATGTGGGGTCTCTGAGATTCTTATGATCTCCAATTTTGCATCCGAAATAAAGATGATATACATTTTCCATTAAAGGGGAGAGGCTTCAAAGGCAAGGCCCAGTTTCAATTTTTAGGCTTCAAATGTCACTTCTTCACATATATAGTCGAAGTTATTAGCAGAATTAACGCACTATATGTGGTATCACAGTCCTAAAAAACATAATGTGTTTAACCTGAATGTAAATTCTCTACAGTTCTTTCTTTCTTACAAGAAAACACTGCATACAACTAGCAGCTATCACATTTTAATTATTAGAGCCAGGCCGAAAACAGTGCTACCAGTCAGACTGGCGTCATCTTCTTACAGGAGTCAAAAGTTTATTTAATAGTAGCTATAAAGTTTTTAAAAAATAAGGCATTGGTAATCCCGTTCCTAAATATTACATTTTCAGATATTTCCTATACATGTAATATATATTAATATTTACACATTTCATCTACATTCAATATATATGAGACAAATATTTTAATATGTCCCTTTTTATAAAAGCTTTGCTATATAATTTACAAATTATTATAAATTGTAAGTTATACTATTCTGGCGCTCTGTGACATAGGTTTCGGGTTCGAGTTTCGGAGGTACCATGGATGTTTGTAGCGATTTGGAATCCACTTTAAACCTTAAGTAATGGTCTAATATGACTGTAGAGTGTTAGGCGTAGGGCAGACAACCCTATCCCGTAAAAAAGGACACACCTCCTGTTTCGAAATAGGCCAGTAGGCGGATGGCCTTGGCTCACCAAGGGGCTGGTGCACCAATGAAGAAGAAGTTATACTATGTAAATTTACATATTCCATATTTCACTTTTTGCTTTTTTCAAGAGAACTGAAGAATCCGACTACCTCCGTTTCTCATAAACAAGAATCAATCGCCATTTTTTAATATCATTTTTGTGATGGTACAGTCATAGACAATTGAATTTTCAAACCTTTCAGCGTAGTGCTAAAATATCAGATGAAGTACCATATATTGGTTATGAAAGGTTTTCCAGGAATATTATTTAAAAATTTCTCAAGAATATTTCTTTTCACATTCCATTATACCTTTCCTTAAACAACCTTCTAATGTCAGGTAACAGACTCAAGTCGTGACTTTCTCTGGTAAATGAATGCTATCAATAGCATTTCATAACAACTGAAATTTGTCCACAGAAATGAAATTCAGAGAATAAAGCAGTCAATACGACCATTGAATTCCTAGAATTTAAATGTCTATCAAAGAAATTATTATTTATATTTTAATTAATTAATATTTTCTATGATATTAACTTAGGTTAGAGTTACTGTAAATATCCAAGTTACAATAATGCGTCAATACTTCGCAATAGGCTTTTTTCCCCTCAATATTTGAACATAAAACGTAATAAAAAAAATTTTTTATCCTATGCCTGTCTTCGACTTCTCGATCATCAGTTGGCGATACACTAAAGAACGAGAGAAACAATCACTAAAGGCATTGACAACAAAGAAACATTGACAAAAAGGGATATTGTTAAGAACAGTAGGGTATATAATGAGGTGCTGTCTAGTCATGGGCATGCCATAGTCGCAAATTGGACAGATATCTGTAGCAGCCATTCCTATTCTACAGGTTACTCAGTAAGCAGTCATTGCTCATGACTATTCTAAAAGCAGGCCATGCCAACCGTTCTAAGCAAAGAACTGGGATTTCTTCTTGACTTATATAATAGGGAATTCCACTTTTTCTCAGAAGCGTTCTCTCTATACAGGTTGAAACGGTTGGATTTAATAGAGAAAGATATATATCGCATTATATGACGATAAATAAAAAAATTTTATGTATATGATTATATCTTATAATTATTTTAATTATAATTTTCCAATGATAAACTTTAAAGAATCAGGCATGGTGATATTTTTTCCTCAGTGAAATTGTTGTATATTTTAATTACTAAAACCTAATAATCTTTAATAACTATCAATGCTAATAAATTTTCAATGCTTGGTGTACCTAACTGAGTGCAATGCATATAGTTGAGAAGAGCTTTTACATTTTTAAAGTACAAAGAATAAAAGAGATATAAGATACTGAGGAGCGAAAAAAAAAAAATTATGTATCTTGCATTATATTCCGTGTATTCTATTTATTGAGTTAGATGACTTAAAATTTTTAATTTCAGAATTATCTTACGACGTAATACACATAATTTTACTTTCAAATATAACTAGTAATTTGAATGAGCTTTTCATTGTTAATTTATTTAAAATTTATTGATACAAAAATATTGCTCACAAAACAAGAAGTGGCATTTAAAATTTAACGGAATCAACACCTATCCAACGCGTATTTTCTTTTTCTTATGAATATTAAAAACGTTGAAATTATAGAAGGGTAATTAAAAAAATTAATTTTTTTTTAATCTAGTAAAAGAGGCATTTTCTTTTATCGAAAAAAATTCTACGCTATTCTAAAAATTACAATTTTAAGCTTTCTGCATTTTTCTAGGACAGAAAAATAAGTTGGAAAAGAATTTTAATATCCTTTCAGTTAAGTACAAAGTAGAATTAATTTTTTTTTTACGTTGACTTTTTCCGTCCTAAGATGACTTTTTTTTTTTTTTTTTTAATTTTTTTTAAGCATGAATGCTTAATTTCCATGAGCGTCGAAAAGATCCTCATAAAGTAAGAAGTTGTTTCTTATTCACAAAAAGTTCTTGAAGAAGCTTCGAATAGACGTAGAAACGATTTCGTTGTTTCTAAAAATTTTAATTGCTTACGTAGCGTAAGCGTATAATCTCGCTTATTTTTCTCGAATGATATGAGATCTAAACATCTTAAAAACGAGTTTTTAAGATTTCCGTCGGTATTTAAGGATATAACGTAGCCTCTCAAGTAGAATGAATTTATTCAATGTTGATAAAATAATGAATATAGTTGGGAATCTAGTAAATAAACATGGAATAATAAAATAAATAACGAATTAAAGATCAATGCAACATTTGCAAATTTACATAACTCTTGCATTTATTTATTATCTTCCGCTTTCATCGTCCTAGCAATTAATAAATATTCATGAGCATTGTAATCACCATTAGCATCATTCTTTTTCAATTATTTATTCTTAAGCTATGTAATAATTAAACTAAAATTTAAATTAAATTGTTATATTTGAATAAGATAATTGCTAATTAAAATGTAAAGTTTTGATTCAGTCATATTAATTTTGAATAATTATGTGAAGTAATTGTAGTAACAATTGCAAACTCAAAAGCAAGAATTCGAATTCAAGGAGAGTTGTCTGATAAATTATCCATTCAAAAAGGAGTTCGGCAAGGTGATTCGCGTTTTAACAATGTTTTAGAAAGGTATTGAGAGATTCGGGTATAAACTTGAGATGACATATTTTCTTCAAGTCTGATAGTCAAATCAAACACTCATTTTATTCTTACTACACTTGCAATTTACATTAATTAAACGTCTCTTTTTATGGTTTTGTTGTTCGGTACCTATTCCTCAGTTTTAGCTTTTAAAAACTCTTTCGATAACTACTTTAGAAGTTACAGATTCAATCGTATCCTACATCGCATCTGTCAAAAGAACATAAAACAAACGATTAAGTATTTTGGTAAACAGAAAACCCTCATAAAACCAACGTGATAAGAGTCTTATTATATCAGCAAAGAAGTTCGAAGTAAGCTGTAGCATTGTTGTACATCTTACACAATGGCACAAAAAATTATTATGCGCTTCAGAAGTAATCCAATAAATCTACATCCAAGTTTTCTATAAAAGGTTTGATCCCTTTTGTAATATTTTTTAGCAACTTTTGACAACAACAGCAACTTTTGTCAACAACAACAACTTTTGACAATGAACATTAAATCTCTCTCAAAATCGGATTAAATTTCTTTTGTTTGCAAAATTCATATAGTCATCTAATACATTTTGCCAATCAAATAGTTTCCCATATTCTTGATTTCTAAATTATCAATCTCAAAGATAGCAATTTTTTTTTTGGAATAAGTTATCAGTACAAATTTTAAAAAAAAACACCTCTATTTCAAATAAACTTGTTTTGTATATTGAGGTACAATTTATGCAGATTTATTTGAATAATTGAAATCAGCAATGAACATAACGAATAATAAAAACAAACATTTTATTTTTATATTACTAATAAAACATTACATATGTTTATCTTTTATTTGTCGTGTATTATTTGAGAGCCGAAGTGATGGAGATAATTTATGGAATAAATTATCCATAGCATGTGGCCATATGTACCGAATATTTTCTTTTATTTATTTTTTCATTATAATCTTTTTATTGAATTAAAGAGATTAAAATTTAATCAAATTATGTAGCTTAAAAATTGTTTTAAAGTTCAACCAAAAAGAATTATCAATTTATGTTTTTATTATAATAGTAGATGCAGAATATAAAATAGATATTTTTAGATGTTTCTAGAAATTTCAGTTAAAAAAACTGAAATGAATGAACTGGGACTTATTGATATGGATTATAATTTGTATAACCAGCTTCCAAAATTGTATTCAAAAACTTCTACTTAATTCAAGAACCTCTAGAAACAAAGTGTGACTTTTTACAAAGTCTAATTTTTATCTTAACCATTTTAACTAGCCACATAAGAAAGCATTCCTTAAAAGTAGTAAAAACCCAGCTCATTTAAGTAACATTTTTTAAGAAAGTCGTAACAGTAATTTCAAAAAGATGACAATTTTGGGAATGGGTTTTTCTGTAACCAAACATATAACTGCTTATTTTTTTTATTATTATTTTCATTTATTTCAATAATACTATTTTCAAAAGAAAATGTTTTTTTTGAAATTAGAATTTTAAAAAAGGTGCTCCCAATTTCTTTTAATACTGACAAGAAAAAGTACAAGTACAAATAAAATACAAGTACGAAATTTAAATTATTCTTACTTGTATTTCAAGCAAATTTTAATTACTTTATTTGAATTAAAAGTAAATTTTGAAATAATTTTTCGTCTCTTTTTAAGGAAAAATTAATTAAGAGACATTCATACACGCTCAAATTCTTTGTGCTTTGAAGTGTACCTATGTACGCACACGGATCGCATATGATTTTGCTCCAGAAAATTATACCACAATTTCCTCTCTGATTAAATTGATTGTTTATTATAAATAAAGAGCAAAAAAATTAAAGCTGAATCATACTCTCATATTGAAATTTCAATCTAAATATCCGTTAGTTCCAGATGTTACAATATTTCCTTTTTTTTCCAACTCATGGGTTTTTTACAGTTAATTCAGGTTATGCAGTCCAAAAATCATTCCCATTTCACGTATCATTTCTTTTTTGAGACATTTGACACCAAGCAGTTAAACATAAAGATGTCAAATTTAAAAATAACTTAATAACGATGATTTTTTTTTTTATTATTATTATTTCATATCTTATAGTCTGTAGATTTGTAGTCATCAACCCAAGACTTTGAGAAATTACGATTAAAAAAAAAAAGAAATTAATTTTCCGTTCTCTCTGATATTTGAAAAGAAATAAAACTTATTCTTGTTGGTACTCTACGAAATTCTCGAAAAAAAAAAAGAAAAAAAAAAAAAAAAAAAAGAGAAAGTAAGAAAGAACCGTGACTAATGTCCCATGAACGACAGCACTCACATTCAAAATGGTAAATGATTTAGAATGTGCGAAATCCAGTTTCCCATATTTAATTATATTTCGTCGTAAACAAAATAAAGGAACCCGTGCATTAGGTATGAAAGAAAAATCTTAAAAATAAAATGAAATTCAACGGTCCCCTAAGAGACCCATGTTAACATCTGTACCGCCCAAATGATTCAATATGCGTCAGGCGAAAGCTAAGACGGGTAGCAGAAGGGTAAAAAAAATTGATGGTGCTCTTACTTTTCGGATTTTAATTATTTTTTTCGGGTTCGCATTAAAATTACTGGCCATAAAAATATTCGCCCGTCCTATTCCCAGGCGCCAGTTTGAAAATTGAAACTGGCAGGAAAAAGTAGTTTTCACTTCTAAATGGGACCGTACGAAAACCTACAGCCAGGACGACCGACATTAGCATTTGTTATTTTTGTAGGAGATTTTTCGCGGAAAGTGTAAACTTCCACCCCCACCCCCTCCTGCAGTTTTGTCGCGTGTTAACGCCCTCACAGCGACGATTTTATGCAAATGGTAAGAGTACTACCTGTCAAGGTTCGAGGCCCAACCTGATATATGGCTTGCCGTTAGGGAGTGGAAAGGACAGTATCCCGGGCCATGGCTCCTCAGACTGCAGCTCAATGAGTTGAGACTGGGGCTATATATGTCTTGTTAAGTTTTTAAGTTGGCTCAAGTTTTTCTGGTGTAATAATCCACCTGGGACCAGTCGTTCTCAGCCATAATCGCCCTTTTGTTGCGGAAGATGGTCTCGAAAATACCTTAATAATATTAGTCGTAAATTTTTAACAGATATAATTACGCACTCTCCTTCCACAAAGTTGCACAAGAACTGCAGTTTAGATGGGGTTGGTTTTTTTTCTGGGAAGACTTACTACACGGCTGTGTAAAAGCTGAAGATGTTCAGCAACAATAAAAGTGACTGTTAATCAATGAGACCTTCAAAATGTTACTTTGCATTAGCTTTTTTGGAACAAGCATCTTAGGCATTTTTACAATGAGGGTTTGTATCGTAAATTTTAATCTGAGATGCAGGAGTTTTTCGTTTAAAATTAAAAGAGCCAAACTTATTGAAGAATTCGAAATGGCTCCTAGTTTGTTTGGGTGTCAAATTTATGGATAGATAAAATGGAAGTAAAATTTATTTAATTTACGTGGAAAACTTTTGTTTGAAAGATCTTATTTTTAACATGGTAAAAGACGAGAATAAAAATATTTCCGAATGCGTATAAAATATAAATATCAGAATTTATGTCTTGGCATAATTATTCGGAAACGGCCATCTCAAGGTATAAAATGCAGTTTGATTAAAAGATGTACCACAAACAAAGTCAGTCCTTCATCTATTTTCATAACTCCAAGTCAAAGAAAATAATGAAATTTGCATAACCCTTTTTATAACTTTCTGTTGTTCTTAATTATTTCTTCTAAATTCCGAATTCCATATATTTTATTTCTCTTTTTGAGATCTTCTTAAGAAAGATTTTTAAAGCAATTTTATCAAGTTAATGATAGTCTCTTAAGTAGAAAAAATAAATAAAATAAAAATTTAGAAAATCTTAAAATAAAAAAGCAGTTGCGTTCATTACAGATAAATATATTTTTTTATAATTTTCCACTCATATGACTTAATTTTTTTTCTCAGTGCATTTTCTAATTCTTAAAATGTTACTCGAATATTCAATTTTCGCCAACATTCCTTTTAAGATGGTTTTTTTGTGTAGTAGCCCTTTTCGGATTAAACTTTTTGAGTTCAGGATAGAAAAATTATTTAATTATCAGTAGAAATTTCATCTGCTTAGAATTGTAACAAAATTTTACGAATGTACGTAAGAGAAAATTTTTGTTTTATCTTTTAATTTAATTTTATATTTTATACAACTTTTTATTCATGAAACTTTTTTTTTTTTTTTAAAGGTGAGCACAGACTTTATGTTTGGCTACTATTTTTTTTTTTTTTCATTTTATTTCAAAAATGTTTTGAAATACATTTTGATACAGAATAAGGTATATTTATATTTTTAGTGCTTGTTTTGCAAAAAATTACATCAATTAATTTCATCTAAATTATTATTTAAAATTTTAAAAATTCCATTATATTTTTGAGTTTCAATTTTGTTTTATTTGTAAAATCTGATTTTCTAATTTTATAAAAAATCGTCTTTATTCTATTATGAAATATTTTATTTTTCAAAAATATGAATAATTGATTAGAGTTAGAAATATTTGGATTTAATAAATCTTAATTAACATAAAAATACTAGTTATATAAGAATATCAAATCATGCCATTAGATTTAAGACGTTAAGTATAATTATTTATTTAGATTAGCTTCTTATCATTCGTCTCAACTTGGTTAAATTTTCCTGTTGTTAAGTTTTCAAAATAAAGTTACATTTTCATTTAATTATAATGCAATAAAAGAATAAAAAGTATAAAATAATCAAAATCTATAAATTACATTTCCATTCAATAAATGATATCTTTTTAATGAAATTAGTCAAGATATTATATTTAAACATATTTTCTTTTTTTAAGTGTTAACAAAAAAGTATTCATAATTATATCAAAATTTCTGTTTAGTGTTTTTGACTAGGCAATGAGTTAAGTACACACACATATTTTCCATAAAAAAAAAAAAGAATTTTCATTAAATATTTGACACTCTAGTGGTGATTTGATTTAGAGGTCAACGCGCCAAGCATTTGAAAATAATTACAATTTTCATTAAATAAAAACATCTTTTATTTTTTGGTTGTAAGAATCATACAATTTGATCTCTCAATGGCATAAATACCTAATAAGAAAAAAATCTACAGTTTTATTTACTGTTAAAAATAAATATTCTATATATTTAAATTCATTTTTATAATTTAAACAATTAGTTAAGAAATCTTAAGGCCCAAACTGCTCAGTAAATATTTTTATAAGACATAATTTAACTTATAATACATCTCATATAAAATATACAAAAAAAGCATAATAATTTATTAACTCAAACTGTAAAAAAATGCATTAAAGTTATTTTGTTAAGGATTTGTTTTTGAACTAAAAATTACTTGCAAACGGCCAAAAATTGATAAAAATGCATTTGTAATTATTCATTGATTGCTTAAGAATATTAGAAAAATACCCAATATATTTATGCAAATGTTAGCTAGATTAATAAATTATTCCACTGAAGGTTTAAAGATTTTTCTTGAAATTACTGAAAAAATATTGTTATTGCTTTAGTATTTATTTTTTATCGACAACTATGCTTAGATAATTGATTAATAAAAGTTACTAATTTATTTGATTAAATTTTTTTAATTAAATTTCAATAGTCAGCAATTTTCAATTTTTTAGCCTAATTCTCGGAATAATTATTATCCAACTAATTTTAATCTTTTATTATAATTCATAAAATATACATTTTTAGTATCTATAATGCTTGAAATGTCCATTTTCTCACACTTCATTCACTTTTTCACTCATTTTTCAAACTAATAAAAAAAATTTTAAATCAATAAATACTTTTTTTCCTAAATTTAAAATAGCTGCATGTAATTATTTCTAAAATATTATTTGATTTTATTTATTTATTGTTTCACATCAGAGTTTCTGACGGAGGTTTTCACTCCGGGAGGAACTTCTGAGGTAATGGATGTCATTAGCGAATTCAGAACCTTCTGCCTCCTGCACATTAGCATAAGCTAATATCACATGACTAACTAATATTCATGTCAGTATTACGTTATTTTCCTTATAATATATTATAGTTCTGATAAATATACTTATTCTACATATATGCAATCTTACAACGAGAAATTACACTCTTTTAAAAGGTGGATTTGTTTTAATTCAAGGATTGGCCATGGCATGCAAATCATGTACTTTTTACATGACAAAGATTTCACAATTTTCAGCTTAATTTATCGTTGAAAAATAAGAAAACTACTTTAGTATTTCAGTAAAACTATTTTGCTTGAATCTGAGTAAGACACTTTAATTAAGAATTCAGGTTTTGTCCTTAAAAGACTTTTGTCTAAGAATAGAAGTTTCTTCTCCTTCTTTTGTTTTTTGGGTCTTTCCTTTTGTTTTTTAAAATTACTTAGTTTTCAAAATATATTAAAAATACATCTTCAAAGAAAATATTTTTGTTTATTGTTCAATAAAACAAAATATATTTTTGTTTATTGTTCAATTTATTATTCAATAATATGGTAAAGTATAAGTCCCATATGGGAATTTATCAAATTTGTAAGTATCATTTATTAAAGTCATGTAGCATGTTTTAATTAATAACATCAAAGAAAGAGACTATAATGTAGGATGAAAAAAATATTAATTTTGAATACATTTTAACTTTTTTAACTCTCAAATAAGCTTAAAGTATACTTCTGAATTACAATTTCTTCGTAGTTTTGAAAAATGAGGGAATACATTACATCACAATAACTAATTTTTAATTTTTCGAAATATTTGGTAATCAGTTAATAATTTTACAATAAGTTTTGAGGTATCCATGGAAGATATAGAGCATGCCTAACATAAAAAATAAATTTTGATCTTAAGAAATGCTTTGAAAAATTATATTTTTATATTTTAAGCATATATCGTAGTCAAATTTCTCCGATAATTTGCAAAAGGAAATATCAGAAACATATCTGAGTAACCTTTTCAGGCATTTTATGGGGGTGGGAATAGCACAGAGTAAAATTCATTTTCAGATCTCCCAAGAAATTAATATGTTATATTCAGATTTTTGTATTAGTTTAATTTATTGCTCATCATTTTGAAATTATCATAAGCTAAATCTTAATTTATTTGACGTGAATCTGCAGTGTAAAAATCACTTTTTTAAATATATAAAAGTGAAAAATTATTTTATCATTCTATATAATAAATTCAGAAACTTTTATTTAAAAGACAATAAGAAAAACTTTTTAATGTTAATCGAAATAAATTAAAAATTAAAACTTTATTAATTATTTGCAAGTTGTCTAAAAAAATTACGAATATTTTTCATATAATTATTACAATTAAAGAATCAAAATTGCATTTTCAAGTTGTACTAAAATTTAATTTTTTTGTTCTTGCAGTTCTTAATTTTTATTTAATGTTCATTTAAAACGGTTAATTAATTTATAAATTATAAGCTAAAACTAAATTAAAAACTTCATTCTTATGACAAGTATTTTTATTTAGATTGCTTATGTTAAATAAATAAATTATACATTCTAAAATGATCTCTAAAACTAAAAAAAAAAAATTTTCCTTGAATTGGCATCTTAAAAAGTTACCTTATGCTTACGTATAACCTTACTTAAATGTTAAATAACTTTATATTATATATTAACAAGGCTTTTCCTGTTGAACAATTTTTTTACGACATTGGGTAAACTGGGTAATGATTAGACATTGGGCAATTTAGTAATTTTTAATAATTAATGTAGACATCGGGTAATTTTAGGACACTGGTTTTCCTGAAAACCTAACCAAAAAGTAAGTTTATAAGTTTCATAATTTGTTATTAATTTTATACCCTGAAGTCACAGTCAACATATTTCTTTTTATTACTAATAAATTTTTTTATTCAAAATTAATCTTAATGGAACACATTTCATCTGAAAATCAATTACTATTAATATCAAATTACATTTTACTTTTATATTAATCTAAGGCATAACCAATAAAATATCTTACCAATGTCAAGCTAACTGTATATGAGTGTGACATAAATTTCTTCTGTCAACACCATTTCTTCCTATTCAAATAGGTAAGGCTGGAGAAAAAGTAGTTCACCCAATGCACCGAAAGAGCGTAAAGTTGCAGTTCTTATTTTTTATTTAATGATAATTTTAAAATAGTTAATTAAATTATAAATTATAAACTAAACTTAAAATTAAAATATAATTTTTTAAGACACGTATTTTATTTAGATTGCTTATATTGAATCAATAAACTATACATCATTATACATTCTAAGATGTCCTCTAAAGCTAAATTAAACTTTTTCCCACTTGAATTGGCATCTTAAAAGTTAACTTATGGCTACTTACTATATTGTCTTTAACCTTTGCCTTTAAATATTAAATAACTTTATCTTATATATTAATAAGGCTTTTCCTATTGAACAATTTTAGGACATTGGATAAATCGGATAATCATTAGACATTGGGTAATTTTAGTAATTTTTTAATAATTAATGTAGACATTGGGTAATTTTAGGACACTAGTTTTCCTGAAATCCTAGCCAAAAAGTAAGTTTGTATCATAATACTCTGAGGTATTTTTCTTATTGCTAATAAATTTTTTTATTCAAAATTAATCTTAACAGAAAAATTTTTCATTAGAAAATCAATTACTAATACTATCAAATTACATTTTACTTTTATGTTAATCTAAGGCATAACCAATAAAATATCTTACCAACGCTCAAGCAAACTGCATATGAGTGTGACATAAATTTCTTTGTATCCAAATAGGTAAGGCTGGAGAAAAAGTAGTTCACCCAATGCACCGAAAGAGGTAAAATAACTCTCCTGAGACACTAACCAGCAAGATGTTCGGGCGCAATCACCCCTTTCCTTCCAACCTCAGTTTTTGTCATTGGGGATAGGATGGACCAGATGGTAGGCCCAGCTGGTGCAAACACCAGTTAACGAGGGCAAAAATATACGACGGGGGAAGGGATGTGAGCTAAAAATACCCCCTAATGCTGGAGCCATTGAACTTTCTCCCTCGGCATATAACCCCCGGTATCTGAACGAACGGTCCAAACAATCCCCCTTGCGTATTCAAATATTTTGTTGTGTGTTGGGGCCGTTTACTCCTAAATGGGCAAGCAACTTTTCCTTTCGGTCATTGCCTTTTATAGATTACGGTTTTCGACATGAGGTGTAGGGGGATGATGCCCGAAATACAAACACAGAGGGCAAAGCCCCTATCATAGTATTTAATACGGAGGAATTTGGTACCCCTTGGTGCCCACAAATATTTTTCTCTAATTGCAGTTTGACTATTTTTCTGTAATTCCGATTTTTTTTTATAAATGTTTCTCTTAAAAGTGACTTAGAGTTTCAAAAAAAATTTTTTTCATTTAAATAGTTTCTTTAACAGCGGTTTTATTTCTAAGGAAACGAATAAACACGTCGTATGTTTAGATTTCTTGAAATAAGATTATTTTGTTTTAAAACAGAGCAGTAACTACTTAGGGATTGAGAGTAACAGATGATAACTGTCCAGTAGAAAGTGATTTAAAACTAAAATAAATCTTTGGTGCCCACAAATATTTTTCTCTAATTGTTATTTGACTGTTTTTCTGTGAATTCCGATTTTTTTAAATATTTCTCTTAAGAGTGATTTAAAATTTCAAAAATAATTTTTTTTTCTCTTAAATATTGTCTTTTAACAGCAATTTTATTTCTAAGGATACGAATAAACGTATCATATGTTTAGATTTCTTGAAATATAAATTATTTGTTTAAAACATAGGGCAGTAACTGCTTAGAGATTAAGAATAATAGAGGATTACTGTCCGGTAAAAAATAATTTAAAGCTAAAATAAATCTTATCAAGTAACAGATCTAATAAAAGTTATAACTGTATTTACTCTATCTCTTAAGAGTTTATAACTCAACTCTCTCACTATTTATTGTTCTCTATTTATTACTCTACTAACTTAACTTTTAACTTAAGAGTTTAAACTCTTAAATGTACTCCATCTCTTAAGAGTTTATTTAAGTTAATAAATGGATTTTTCGTGAGAAACAGAAAATAATTAACTTCTCTAAGGAAATTAAAAAATATTTCTTTAGGTCAGTTTCCTCAAAATGAAAATTATTTTAATCATAACGAAGTTGATAATTTACAAATTGAAATTGCAAGAAAATATATCCCTAATCAAATTCAAGTTCAATAAGAAATCAACTTAACAAAGAAAAAAATTATGTTCTACCCTTCTTGCAATTTTATATCAATTTTAGTTGGTATTATTACTTAACGATCAAATAAGGGCATTAATAATTGTTAATAAATGCAATTGCATAAGTACATACTGGAATAAAATGGATGTTATTTTTTAAAGCTGGAAACCAGGTAGGAGTGCGTTGGAATTTCAAAAAAGATAATTGGTTCGAAACCCTGTAAGTGATGCTCGACTTAATATTTCTATGTCTATGCTGGTGATGGATCCGATAAATTCATACATCTGAAAAAATTTCCACTGTATTCGAGGAAGGTATACTTATTTGTTCTAAAATTGTTGTGGCAAAATGTGGCTGAAGCGTAGTAAGTTTCTCCCAGGGTATTGCTGTGTCTTACATATTTGACGTTCTTCCTTAACCTGTTACAAATCTGCTGTTGTAGAGGCAGATGATCTTATTGGAATGTTTGGCATATGAAAACAAGAACAAAGCACGAAATGATTATTTGTTTTACAAATAAATTAGTATATTATATACCACTACTGCTTCCAAAAAGTAAGATCAATTTTCAATTTCAAATTCCCGGGGCTGGAGTTTCAATTTTTTTTCTTTTTTAGGTTGCTAGCACTGTCCTTGACATCTGTGGAAAATTTCACGTCAAAATATTCATTAGTGTTTGAGTTACGCTTGGCTTTGTGACACGCTAAAACTGATTCCGGCGATTTTTTAAAGGTCTGAATTAATTGAGCAAAGAACTTACATTACATTTTGTTTGCGAAAAACGTATAGAATGTTCCAGAAGGCATTCGATGAGCATTCCTAGATTGGAAATAAATGTTTAGAAGTGGTATAAACAGTTCAAAGAAGGCAGAGAACTCGTTGAAGACGAAGAGTCCTCTGGAAGACCATCAACCTCAACCGACGAAGCTCATGTCCAAAAAATTAAAGATTTGGTGCTTGCAAGCCGGCGATTTACAATTAGAGAACTTTCTGATGATGTTGGAATTTCAAAAGGATCGGTCAATTCCATTTTGGGCCTCAAACGCGTCAAATCTCGATTGGTACCGAAAACATTGAATGCGCCAACTCCCACTGCATTGATTCTTCATGACTTTTTCGCCAAAAATGAAACCCATATCGTTTCTCAACTACTGTATTCACACCGTGAGACTTCTGGCTATTCCCTAAACTCAAAAGACCACTCCGGGGACACTGTTTTGAGTCGATTGAAGAGATTCAACGTGAATCGCCGCGCGGTTTGAACGCCATCCCGCCGATGACTTTTTAGCATGCATTGAGGATTGGAAAAAAGTTGGCATAAGGGAGGTGGAGGTAAGGGTGTCCGGAGGGATTACTTTGAAGGCGATGAAATAAATTTGGAAGAATAAATAAAGAGTTTTTGAGAAAAAAAAATTGGTCTTACTTTTGGGGCACAGTAGTATATATATATATAAATTAGAAAGCAAGTAGCCTAAGGAATGGTTTTTTTTTTTTGTTGTTGTTGTTGATATTTTAGTATGATGGCAGTATTTCAAGAAATTATATTTAAAAAAGAATTTAAAATAAATAATAATTGTTTCTTTTTTTGTGCATCTTATAGTATAATTTCATTAAAAAATATTTGTTATTTGACCATTTAATTCATTCTTCTTTACTTAATTCCATGATTTAAATGAAATTTTGTCTTGGGTATTTATAAAGATAAATGTTGTTGTAATTGAAAAATATCTTATTCTTTTTATCATTTTTAGAAACTTGTTTTGATTGAGTTCCTTTTTATATTGAAGGAAAAATCTCTTTAAGTATAAGATTTTTAAATAATAAAATTACCAGGAACTCTTAGTTTTTCAAGAGAGTTTGTATCTTAAAGGGTAAATCGATTTTGAGACTATTATAGAGAAATAATCTCCAATTTAAAAAGTTCCTAACGTTGTATAGCTTTTGATAAATTTCCATTTAAAAGTTTATATTGAAAAAATGAAAAGAAACAGACATTTAGGTAGTCACCTCCATTATTTCAGTTAATTTTATAAACAATAAAAATAAAGCAAGGGATATATATATGTATATATAAACAGATTTAAAAATCCTTTCTGTACAAGTTGTAGACGTGCTATCACTTTTCATGGTACCCAGATCTCCTTTGAAGGTATTTAGAAAGGTAATATCCAAAATTCAAATAGATGCCACTTTTTTATGCATATTTTAAAAGCAATTTTCTCAAAACAATGTTTTTCAAACTTGCATGTATCTTTTCTACAAAATTATTACATGTATGGGCTTCATTTTTTCCCTATAAATGGTTTATGTACTTCAGATTATACTTCAATAAGTTTTTAATTAGAATTATTTCCTGTGCATTTATTTGTTTTATATCACTTTCAATTACAAAAAATACCAATTAAAAGAAATTTCAAGTTCCTTCTGGTCGAAAATTTAAAAAGAACTATGTACATAATTATCCAAAATTTAATATCAGAATAATATGCAATGTGTATTTTATGTGCAAAAATTGTAAGATTCTAAATGTAGTACTTTCAAAAATACATCGATAATGATCATTTTAAAATTGTTTGGAGAGTAGATGCTGAAGTGTCTTAAAATATTTTTTAATCACGTTAAGTAATTGCAGTGTATTCATTTAGGAACCAAGCCGTTTCTGTAATTAATTCGATTTTGTGTTAAGTTGAAATTTCTGAATAGCATCAGCATTATATGAATATAATGTTGAATGTTGAATTAATGTTGAATTATATGAATATAATAGAAAATTTATTATAAAATCCCTTAAAATAATAAGATTTAATGAAATATTAACAAAAGTAAAATTATATTATAAATTATTATAAAAAAAACTTTAAGAACTTCAGTTGCATGTATTGGATAACGGTAATATACAAATCTTAAAAAATCCTGTTTCTCAGAAGAAAAATTCAATAATCATTTAAAAATACATGTTATGAAAAAAATAAATCCTATCTAATAGTTAATTACGAAATTACGTAAAAAAAAGTCTAGAAGGAATTGAAACAAAATGCATTTTTTTTAACTCATCTAAGCATAAAAGATTGAGATTCTTTGCTTGCTCTCGTAAATTTGAGATTCTTTGCTTGCTCGTAATACAGCCAGAGTATATTTGATCTCTCGCCATACGTTGGCAAAAAATCTGAAGAGCTATGAATGGATTCTCTTCAGATATATGATGAGATATGTGAAATATTTTGTCTAGTACTAATTTTCAAGAACTGAAGCATAATAAAATAACTGTTATTATAATAACTGTTATTAATTAATAACTGTTATTAATTAATAACTGTTATTAATTAATAACTGTTATTAATTATGCTTCAATACATTGCATAAATTCAGTGATAACTGCACCTGCTACTAAAAACCAAGGAATCGTGCATCAAAATTTATTAACTTTTACAGGTACATTTTATATTTGTAGTTTTATTTCTATCTCTTCTAATTTTTACATAATTTTGTTATGCATACAAGATTTTTCAGACACCTTATAGTTAGTAAGCAAGAAAATTCATTATAAGAAGAGCACAAAAATAACTGTTATTAAGTTCATCAGTTGTAATAAAACAATAATTTAATGACTTCAATAGGCTTAAAAATATCTTTCAAATAAAAACATTCAAAAATACTTTGTATCAAAAGAATTTTATGTAAGATGAATGAACTTGTGATAAATTGAATAAAATTCAAAAATCTTATAGCAAGAATTTAATAATATTTATCCAAATTCTGAAATCACAGATCATATTAAATTTAAGATTAATCGAAATATTTATTTAAAATTTTTTATCAATATCCTAGATTTATCTTTATTTTTTCAGAATAAGATTGACCAGGGATTAAGTATATCGGAGAAAAAGTTTACCGTATAGGTGTGTTCAAACAAAGAATGGTTAATAATAAATATTAAAAGTTTATTGTTGTAATATAAGAGCAAATCCTTAAAATATTTTGAGTGAGTCACTCCCAAAATAAGTTCAATGTTTATTTCAAATAAAAGTGGATATGATTTAAATCAATGTTAAAAAAAATTATTTAAAAAAAAAAATTCAACAAAAGTATTATAAAAAGAAATTTCAATAAATTTGCATAGTAATTTTAGTAGATAAAGAACTAAGAAATTGTTATACGTTCACAAAAACAACTAGTAATTTTATGATTTGAGTTGAAATTTTTCTTCAAACGACTCATTTTTGCGATATATTTTACACCTTTTGGTTTTAACTAATTAAATATTAATTTTTCTTCATATATAAAAGCAAAGTTTCATGATAAATTTATCACATTTGTTTGTCACAAATTTTAAAATTGTGTATTACAAATCATTGAGATCTGAAGCCTCTTATTAAGGAATATGTAATAAGTAATAATAATTCTAATATTTCTAGTTAATATATACAAAATATAAACATAATTTTATTTTTGAAATAATAGTTAATAAAAATTAAAAATAAAAGCAAGTATAATTTGTTTCAATGTATAAAATAACAAGGTGTTTATTTTGTAAAACAATAGATTTTTTCTCTCTTCTACCAGTCATTTTTCGAAATTTTATATTTATGTCATTGTTAGTTTATTCAAAATCGAAAAACTGTAGCACAGTACTATTAATAATTAATTTTTAGAAATTGTAATCAGGTTCGTGTCTTTTTCCTTTCTCATAACGTTAAAAATATGTGATTAAGTTGAGCAAGGTAAAAAAAAAACACTTTTAAGTATAGTTGAGCAGTGGAAAATATCTCAAAATGTCAGCTTTTATCGACACTGGTGATGCTTTTAGAAATTCCAACCTATTTAACTCGCTTTGAAAGTTTGGATGATTAATGATGTGGTTGCGGAGAAAAAAATAATGTGTTAATGAAAACATCATCTTCAATTTTCGAAGAAAGAAGAGTTGCTCTCCTACTAAAATTTGAAAGTTTATTTCCAGTCTAATACATTAACAGTTTCAAGTCGATGAACTAAAAAAATATTTTCAGGTATTTAACTTTTTGCGCATAAACTTTTATACAGCTCGAATTCTTTACATCAGAAGACTTTTTGACAATATCGTATTGAAGTTTAATGTGCATGAACAAATCGCACGTGTGCATTAGTACGTATCAAGTACTGGGTAATACTTCTTATCCTAGGGAATGCACTTTTAATTCATGAAAAGGTATTATAGCAATTAAAGAAAGTTCTGATCGATTTTCTCTAATATTATAATGACATAAACAAGTAAATATGAAAATGTACTTATAGCTTATATTTTCTGAACTGAAGAAAATTTATTGTATTAAATTTTTTTTTATTTTTTACGATATTTCAATGTATTTTTGGGATTCTCTTTTATGAACGAATCATATTTTTCCAACTTACTCTATTATTCTATTCCAAATTATTATATTATTCTCTAAAATTATTCTATTAAAAATTATTTATTATTTTTAATTTTTACGATATTTCAATGCATTTTTTGGAATTCTCTTTTATGAACGAAGCATATTTACTTCGCTATTATTCTATTAATGATTTTTATTTTTTACAATATTCCAATGTATTTTTTGAGATTATCTTTTATGAACGAAACATATTTATCCAACTTACTCTATTATTCTCTAAAATTATTCTATTAAAAGTTATTCTATTATTTTTATTTTTTACGATATTTCAATGAATTTTCTGGGATTCCCTTTTATGAACGTAACATATTTATCCAACTTACGTAAGTAATAATGATGTTTAAATATTTAATTAGCTCTTGTATATTAAATAAAAATTATTTAAAATTACACAAAAATAAATCTTGTTAAAAGATTGCATGCAAAAGATTTGCACATCATATGAAAACATTGTATTACGTGCAATACTTTAAAAAACCATATCATCATTTTATAAAAATCATTTTTTTTATGAAATAAAAATTTTAAAAGGCGACAAATTAAAATTTTATCCAAAATTGTATTTTATTTATGATATATATAATAATAAATATGCTATTAAAAAAACAGCCACACTTTTTCAAAAAATGACGAGATCATTTTTTATAGCATTTTACGAAAAAAAAAAAAAATCTAAAAAAAAAAAAATTCAACAAAGTAAATTTTTATATAAAAATGTATTTTATTCATAATTTATATATTAAAAAAGGGTACTATTAAAAAACAACCCGAAAGCCAAAATTTTCAAAGAAATGCCGAGATCATTTTTTAAACTTTTTATAAGGATTGCTCATGCCTCACGCTACTACCAGGTGGCGCTCTTAACAAACGCATTGTAACACCAACTTCTTCCTGTAAAAAAGCATTCATGCTTTCGACTTCGTTTACTACTATGTTTGTAAATATCTTTATACAAGTTATATTTTTTGTTTTTTTCTAATGCAATGTGTTGAAATGTTTTTGTGATTTACAATGTACCTTGTGTATCTATTTTAAGATTATTTTAAATTAGTGTAATCAAAAAAAAAAAAAAATAATAATAAATAAAATTTTGATTGCTAACAAAATTAGAATAGTTAATACTAAAGGGATAACTTATTATACATATGTCCAGATATAATTTGCATTATTTATGATTATTTGAATAAATTGCATCACTTACTGACTTAAGCGTAATGTTGATTAATATTCAAGAATCATAATAGTTAATCATATTTTTCTTAAGAAAAAAAAAAATCATGCAATTTTGGTACATTAACGAAATAAAGAGAATGACATTCACAATTGTAATTATTAATGAGAAAGAACACTGTTTTTAGAAAATCAGATAAAACCTACAGTAATGGGGAAAAAAAAAATCACCTTTTTTTTCATTAATTCAAACTAGAGATTTACCACTGTTGTATTCAAAAACTACCCTTTTTAATCGGATACTTTTCTTGTACGAATTATTACATTATACGGTGGTAATAAATTATCTAATATAGCGTTCTGTCATTAGAGCTCTAGTCACAGGTTTAAACAATAGCTGTCAACGCTGACTTCCGATTTCAAAACAAAGGCTTATCTTTTAAAGCTCTTTGAAATAATGCGGAGTAAAATGATAGGCACTTTTTTTTTCTTTTGTGAAAAAATGGAAGGAAGGGGGTAGGAAGAGAAACTACAGAAATTTATCACTCTTACATCCGCATATTATTTCAAACAGCAACATTCCCCATAGTAAAAGAAACTAATAAAAAATCCTTTGTATTTCTAAACGTCCCGCAGAAAATGTCAGGTAAAAAGGATTAATAAAAAATCGTCGCCAAAAAAGGGATAAAATTGCCAAAATTTGTGTGAACATACCAAATAAAAGGGGTTTATTTAATCGTTGATGACAAATAATGCCTGTACTTTTTTTTTTAAACTAGTGTTATAGTATACAATTATTTGATAACAAAAATTAAAGACATTTTTGTATTTAAAAAGGTTTGAAATAGTGCTATATATTATGAATTTATATGCATTTGAAAGTAGTTCTTTTAAGTAGCTGAAATAATTTATTTAATTCAATATTTTTATAATTTTTGCCATAGACACAAATCCTAAATTTTTAAGAAAAAAATTGCATAAATTTATTGTTGCTTCTTTCTACTATCTTAAGTGTTTAAAAAGTAAGTGAAAAGAATAAAAACTTTTCGGGGGTTTTTATTTTAATTATATATATATATATATATATATATATATATTATGATTAATAAAAAAATCGCCAAATAATAAATAATAGGGTTAATAAAAATTCGTCACCAAAAAAAGGAAAAATGTGCCAAAATTTGTGTGAACATGCCAAATAAAAGGGTTTATTAATTGTTGATCACAAATAATGCCTGTATTTTTTAAGCTAGTGTGTATTCTTTTATAATATAAAATTATTTGATAACAAAAATAAAGAATTTTGAATAGAGCTATATATTATGATTTTAAATGCATTTGAGAGTAGTTCTTTCAAGCAGTATAAATAGAAGTTTGAATAATTTATTTGATTCAATATTTTTATTATATTTGCCATGAACTCAAATCCTAAATTTTAAGAAAAAATTTGTATAAATTTATTCATGCTTTCTTCCTACTATCTTAATCGTTTTAAAAGGTAAATTTAAGAATAGAAAAACTTTTTGTAGGATTTAAATTAAAAATTTTTTTTTTTTAATTTGAAATAAGCAGATTTTGCTGGCTCTGTAATGCAGTAAC